>CAUYPK010033953.1:0-41499 GCA_963574355.1 Loris lydekkerianus
CTTTGGGTAGTATAGACATTTTAACAATGTTGATTCTTCCCAGCCATGAGCATGGTATGTTTTTCCATTTGTTAACATTTTCAGCTATTTCTTTTCTTAGAGTTTCATAGTTCTCTTTATAGAGATCTTTCACGTCCTTTGCTAGATAAACTCCCAAATATTTCATCTTCTTTGGTACTACTGTGAATGGAATAGAGTCCTTAACTGTTTTTTCAGCTTGACTATTGTTGATATATATAAAGAGCAGTGGAGACAATGATCAGCCTTGCCTGGTTCCTGATCTGAGTGGAAATGATTTCAGTTTAACTCTATTCAATATGATACTGGCTGTGGGTTTGCTGTAGATGACCTCTATCAGTTTAAGAAATGTCCCTTCTATACCAATTTTCTTAAGTGTTTTGATCATAAAGGCATGCTGTATATTATCAAAAGCTTTTTCTGCATCAATTGAGAGAATCATATGATCTTTGCTTTTTAATTTGTTTATGTACTGAATTATACTTATAGATTTACGTATATTGAACCAGCCTTGAGACCCTGGGATAAAACCAACTTAGTCATGACGTAGAATTTGTTTGATATGTTGCTGGATTCTGTTTGTTAGGATCTTTTTGAATATTTTTGCATCTATATTCGTTAGTGATATTGGTCTATAATTTTCTTTTCTTGTTGGGTCTTTTCCTGGTTTGGGGATCAGGGTGATATTTGTTTCATAGAACGTGTTGGGTAATCTTCCTTCTTTTTTACATTTTGGAACAGGTTGAGTAATATAGGTACTAATTCTTCTTTAAAGGTTTGGTAGAATTCTGATGTGAAGCCATCTGGTACCGGGCTTTTCTTTTTAGGGAGGTTTTGTATGGTTGATGTTATTTCAGAACTTGATATAGGTCTGTTCAACTTTTCCACTTGATTCTGGCTGAGTCTTAGAAGGTGACGTGATTCCAACTATTGGTCAGTTTCCTTCAGATTTTCATATTTCTGAGAATAAAGCCTCTTGTAATATTCATTAAGGATTTTTTGAATTTCTGAGGAATCCGTTGTTATTTTGTCTTTGTTGTTTCTGATTGATGGAATTAGAGATTTACTCTTTTTTTCCTGGTTAGGTTAGCCAAAGTTTTATCTATTTTATTGCCCTTGTCAAAAAACCAACGTTTTGATTTATCGATCTGTTGTATAATTCTTTCATTTTCAATTTCATTTCATTCTACTCTAATTTTGGTTATTTCTTTTCTTCTACTGGGTTTGGGGTTGGAATGTTCTTTCTTTTCCAGTTGCTTGAGATGTCACATTAAGTTGTTAACTTCCTCTCTTTCCATTCTCTTGAGGAAGGCTTGCAGGGCTATAAATTTCCCTATTAGCAGTGCCTTTGTGGTATCCCAGAGGTTCTGATAATTTGTGTCTTCATTGTTATTTTGTTCCCAAAATTTGGCAATTTCCTTCTTAATCTCATCTCTGACCCAGGTATCATTCAGCATAAGGTTATTTAACTTCCATATTTTTGTATGAGTATGCATATTCCTGTTCTTACTGAGCTCAACTTTTATTTATGGTGGTCCGAGAAGATGCAAGGAATAATTTTTATTTTTTAAAATTTACTGAGGTTAGACTTGTGACCTAAGATGTGGTCGATTTTGTAGTATGTTCTGTGGGCTGATGAGAAGTATGTGTATTCAGCTTTGTTGGGATGAAATGTTCTGTAGATGTCTGCTAAATTGAAATGTTGGATCGTTAGGTTTAAATCTAAAATTTCTTTGCTCAGCTTCTTATTGGAGGATCTGTCCAACACTGCCAAAGGAATATTGAAATCTCTAACTATTATGGAGCTGGAGGAAATCAAGTTGCTCATGTCTGTTAGTGTTTCTCTTATAAGTTGAAGTGCATTCTGTTTGGGTGCATGGATATTAATAATTGAAATCTCATGATATTGAGTATTACCCTTAACAAATAAGAAGTGATCATTCTTATCCTTCCTTAGTTATGTTGGTTTAAAGCCTATTATAGCTGCAAATAAAATTGCAATACCTGCTTTTTTCTGATTACCATTTCCCTGAAATATGGATGACCATCCTTTCAACCTGAGTCTGTATTTGTATTTTGTGGTAAGATGTGACTCTTCTATGCAGCAAATATCTGGCCTGAGTTTTTGTATCCAGTTAGCTAACCTGTGCCTCTTTAGAGGACATTTTAAGCTGTTCACATTAATGGAGAATATTGATAAGTCTGGTAAAATTTTGGTATCGAGTTTTTTGAAATTCCAGTGGACATTTTTAATTCTTCGCCACTGTGGAAGTTGGAGTTTGATCAAAAGTATCTGAGTGAGTTTACTTTTCTGGTAGAGGATTGGGCTGGTCATTATGGAGGATAGGTCTGAGAATATCCAGAAAAGCTATTTGGTTATGGCAGATTTCTTCAACGTATGAATGTCATTAAAGTATGTAATTTCTCCATCTTAAATGAAACTCAGTTTAGCTGGATACAGGATCCGGAATTGAAAGTTATTTTGCTTTAGGAGATTAAAGTCAATAACCACCCTCTTCTAGCTTGAAAAGTTTTAGCAGAGAGATCTGCAGTCATTGTAATATTCTTCCCTTTGTAGGTAATGGATTTCTTACATCTGGCTGCTTTCAGAATTTTCTCCTTCATATTAACTTTAGTGTGAAGTTAATTATGATATGCCTGGGGGATGTCTTCTTTGGAATGAGTTGTGCTGGGGTTCTGAAACTGTCTGCTATCTGAATTTCAGAATCTCTAGGCATGTCTGGAAAATTCTCTTTCATAATTTCATGGAGAAGGGCCTATGTGCCTAGCAAGGGCATTTCATCACTTTCAGGGATTCCAATGAGGTAGATACTAGCCTTCTTTGAATTATCACTGAGTTCTTTTGAAGAGTGATCTGTTTTTGCTCTCCATTTCTGTTCCTCTTTCAGAGTTTGGGAGCATTCAATGGCTTTGTCTTCTATGTCAGAAATCCTTTCTTCTGCTTGCTTCACTCTGTTACTGAGGGATTCTACAGTATTTTTCAGATCTTTGAGGGCTGAAAATTCTTGCTTCAGTGCATCACAATCTTTGGTGGTTTTGTCTTTAAATTCATTCAATTCTTGAGACAACTTTTGAATTTCTCCTCGAATTTCTAATTCCGCCTTTTGAATTGCTCCTCGAATTTCTAATTCCAAAATTTCCTCCATTCTATTAATCTTGTTAGCAATCCAAATTCTGAATTTGATTTGTGAAATCTTGGCCAGCTGTTTATGAATGGGATCTTCAGTTACATCTGCCATATCTTTCCTTGGGGGAGTTGATCTATTCTGATTATTCAAGTTACCAGAGTTTTTCCGCTGATTCTGCCCCATGATTGTTTTACACCGTTTGATTTTTCCCCTGGAGCTCTGTCTAGGACTTGTACAGTGCTATGGCCTGAGAAACTGGGGACCTGTTTGGTGTGGTGGGGCTAAGTGGTTCTGTCTTGTTTACAGCTGGTTTCTGTCCGACCCTAGTGAAACAGTTACTCTGGGTTGAAGTGTCATTTGTGGAGAAATACCAGCAATTAAGTCTGGTTGCCTGCCCCCCACAGGCAACAACTGGAAAAGGAAAATCAAACCTTTCTAGAACCACACACCCAGGGCACCACCTGAATAGTCCTCAATTGGCTCAGTTCAAAAGGTCCAAATCAGTTGTCTCAGTCAGCACCTGTCTCAGGTGGGAGAGTTTAAAAGGTCTCTGGCAACTGGATTGCAGGGGTCTGATGACTACTCTGATATGGCTTGTTTCAGTGCTCCATGGAGTCAGGAGGACCCACCTAGCAAATAGATCAGTCTGGGAAGGTTGATGCCTCCTTCTCCACCTTGCACCTCTGTCACACCCAGTCACTGCTAGTCCCGCAGGGCTTTGATCCAGTTGGCTGTAATGAATAGATACTCCGGGGGTTTGCACGTGCCTGAATCACAAGGAAATCAATTTCTCTTCAGCCAGGCTGCTGCACTCTGCCTCTGTCTAGCAGGGGGAAGTGAGGCCTGACAATCTTGGGCACTTGATGGAGGCTGGGGGGTGTCCACTCAGTTCAGCCCCGCCCCTGATTGATGTTACTGACAGAACAGAACAACTTTGTGGGAATTTGTTTCTGTCCCTGCTAAATTCCCCTGCAGAAGAGAAGCTGTTTTGAGTTCCCAGAGCCTGCGCCTCAGGCCCTGTCTTTGCTCCTGCAGGTTTGTATTCGGTTACCTATCAGTTCTAGCCTCCTGTCTTACTTTGTCTATTGGCTGATTATCCCCTGAGGGCCGGAAGCAGAAAGCAGTCCTCTGGGTCAGCCCTGCCCTGGGAATCTCCCGGCTCTAGGGGTGTGTTTTCTAGTTCCTGCGCTCCACCCAGGCCGGTACTGCCTCAGGCAAACTGTTTACTCATGGGGCCTGCGTTTCCATCCCAGATCTGTTCCATGGTGGTTGCCACCTGAGTAGATGTCCGGCCTCCTCTGGTTGCCCAGGGAGACAGGGGGTGTGGCTTCAGAATATCCGAGAGTGAGCCTTATTGTTGGTAAAGGACAGCTGCTGCTTTGTGCCTCAGGGCACCGCAGTTCCAGTGTAGTTCCCTCTCAGCTGACCATCTTCTCCTTGCTCCCGTGCCCCAGAGTCAGCACTGACCAGCTGTAGTTTAGGCCCTGTCCACACCCCTCGAGAAATCACCCGAGAATCTGGACTCCCTGGCGACAGGCCTCCAGACCTCAGAGTGAGAGTGGAGGGGAGTGCTGGGAGCTCAGAGTTGCAGGTAGAGAATATATACAGTTTTGTACACTGTTATGCCTGGCAGGAGAATGCCGTGGCACCATAGTAGGGGAGGTAGGTCCAGTTTTTAGAGGGTCTTTCCCGTGGAGTGTAGTGGGAGGAACTTTGCACTCTGCTCGTTTGTTTGTGGGGCACTCCGAGCCATTCTCATGGGGGAGGGGCCTTCCGTCTGCTTGGTGATGGATTTTGTACCTTTTGTTTGTATCCTTGTGGTCGCAGCTTGCTTCAGCGGGATTGATGTGCGTTCTTCAACCTTTTTTCTTGGTCCCGCTCAAATCCACCTGGTTACTTGCTAAATTTTGTCCTTTAACTCTCCTTCTGGACGGGTGCCTCTGTGGAAAGCTGGCTTCAGTCAGCCATCTTGTCTCCACCCTCCTGGAGAGAGAACAGGAGGCGGTGCGGGTCTTGGTCCCTGCACGGACCTGTGAGTGCTCTGCAACACAAAAGTGGTATGTGGGCATGGGTGTGTGAGAGGCTGTCCAGGGCCACTGGGTGGTCCCAGCTGGCTGCCCCCACCCTGCACACAACCCTTTGGGGTGGAGAGCCCCTCTTCCAGTTGAGCACCGCGAGGGGCACCGCGAGGGGCTCTCCCCGGGGTGCAGCCTCAAGTTTCAGTGCTAACTGCCGCTGCTGCAGTGGAGAGACACCGGAACCCGGACTCGGTGGAGAGTGTCCCCACACTGAAGCTTCCCCAGGAATCTCACACCTGTAATCTTAACACTCTGGGAGGCCAAGGCAGGAGGATTGCTTGAGGCTAGGTGTTTGAGACCAATCTGAGACAGGAGTGAGACCCCATCTCTACTAAAAGTACAAAATTTAGTTGGGCATAGTGGCAAATATCTGTAGTCCCAGCTATTTGAGAGGCTGAGACAAGAGAATCACTTGAACCTAGGGGTTTGAAATTGCAGTAAGCTATGATGATGCCACTACACTCTAGCCAGAGAGACAAAGAAAGTCTGTTTCAAAAAGCAAACAAACAAACAACAACAACAAAACTCAGAAAACTTTCTGCTTAATCTCAGTTCTGGATTTAGCCTGGAGTTGCTTTGTCAGTCAGAAGGTTGAGATCCGGGGGAATGATGTTAACCCTCAATTTTAATTGCTGGTTTCTTTAAAAATTATATTTTCAGTCCTTGCCTGTTATTTAAAAAAACTTTTTTAGATTTATAGGTTTAAATTTCAGTAATTTTTAAAATGCTTTTTAATTTTTCAATGGCTTTCTAAGATTATCGTATTCTACTAGTATGAAATTTTAGAGAAAATCTTTATTTTTTCTGTTAAATTTATTATGCTCAGTTCTCTAAGACAAACATACCTTTCTTTTATTTTGTTCTCCTTCTTTCAAACAGCTATGTTTTAAAGCAAGTGTTTGAGTGGGCAGTAAAAGAGTCCCAACCCCAAAGAGGATTCTGAGGTAGGTCTCTGTACCCTCTCTATTCAGGGAATTCACAGGCTGGAAAGTTTTTATTAAATAAAACACTTCTTTAGCCACATCCCATGATTGATTTATTACACTGTAACTACTTCATTGTAACTATGTCTAGAACTGCTAGGAAGGGCTTGGTCCCTTTCAACATTTTTTAAATTAAATCTAATTACTATGTTGCAATGCCATGTGTACTTCACTATTATATACTTTTTCGAGTTTTTAAGTAAAATAATTCTGTCTAATGAAAAAATTAAGAAGAGCTGGGTGCAGTGGCTCATGCCTGTAATCCTAGCACTCTGGGAGGCCGAGGCTGTAGCTTGAGCTCACGGTTTCAAGACCAGACTGAGCAAAAGCAAGACTTCATCTCTACTAAAATAGAAAAACTGAGGCAAGAGTATTGCTTAAGCCCAAGAGTTGGAGGTTGCTGTGAGCTGTGATGCCATGTTACTCTACCCAGGGCAGCAACTTGAGACTCTGTATAAAAGAAAAGAAGAAGAAGAATGAATTAGTTGAAGGAGGAAGATTTTAGTTTTCATCACCTGCCACATGTTCAGACCTCTTCAGCTGTTCTGAGTGTGTCATCAGAAGATCTACCCAGTAGGGAACTGAGAGTTCATTGAAAGACTGTCAGAATCCATAATTTTGGGGGGTGGGGAGATCCACAAAGTACTACATAACACTTCCTTCCAAATTAAAGTCAATAATCAGCTGGGCTCAGTGGCTCACGCCTGTAATCCCAGCACTCTGGAAGGCCAAGGTGGGTGGATTGCTTGAGCTCAGGAGTTTGAGATGAGCCTGAGCTATGGCGAGACCCCGTCTCTAAAAATTAGCTGAATGTTGTGATGGACACCTGTAGTCCCAGCTACTTGGGAGACTAAATCAAGAAGATTGCTGGAGCCTAAGAGTTTGAGGTTGCTGTGAGCTATGATGACACAGCATTCTATAGAATGCAACAAAGCAAGACTTTGTCTCAAAAAGGAAAAAAAAAAAAGTCAACAATCAGAGCTGCAGGTGGGGCTTAGAAATGAGAAAATGTGTTATCTGCAAACCTCTCTTCCTCCTAGATGAAAGTACAGGTTATAATAATTCTACACTTACAAAGAAGTGAAAAAGAAAGATAGAAATCTATCTGCTTCACGTGTCAGTAACTGAAAGTAGTATTGTACAAGTGGTGACTACTGTGGTATGATGCTGTCATGGAAACAGATAACCCTGCACAGTCCAGGGCACAGTGGGGAAGACTGGGCCACATGAGAAAGCTTCTTAAAAGAACCCGTTCCTCGTTGCCTTTAGATATTTTGTCACTGCATTAAAAGCTGTGTTCCCCAAAACTGTTTAATGAAACCTGGTCCCTGGAGATGCTCCCCCTACCAAGAAAAAAAAATTGAGGTCAAAGATGTTTGGGGAATAATGCAAATTATTATCTTCAATGTATATTTTAGCATTAAAATCCTGAGATGTTCTCCAGTAAAGGAATATGTTTTACCTCGATTTTTACAAAGCTTGACAAGAGATTATGGTCACAGAATTTGCTCAAAACACACCAATACCCTTCAGTCTTCTCTGTCACGGTTCTAAAGAACCAGTAGCCCACAGAAAACACTTTGTGGAGTTTTCTGAGGGGCCCTGGATTTAAATTGTGCCAGAAATAAGGAGGTACTGATGAAATATATTAGCTTTAGAGGTACCATTGTCTGACCTAAGGGTAGTAAACCCAAGGATGAGCTTATCTTATGTCATACTTCCTTTTTTGTTCATTTTGTTAGAATCTCTTGTTTTACTCTGCCTATAGGTATCAGCCATCTGAACAAGCTATGAAAACAAATTTTAGATGGCTAGAACTTTTCTTGCTACATTTCTGCTTTGTGTACATGAAAACTGAAACATCAAACTCAATTTTTTAAAATAAATTTTATTTTTGACAAGAGTTTTAGATTTACAGAAAAATTGCAAAGGTAGTACGGAGTTCCCATTAATCCTACTCCCCATTTCTCCTATTAATATAGTTCATTTTTTAAAACTAATGACCCAGGGTGGTGTCTGGGGCTCAGGGAGTAGGGCGTCAGCCCCACATACCCAGGGTGGCTGGTTCAAACCCTACCCCAGCTAAACTGCAACAACAATAGATAAATAAACAAATATTAAAAAAAAAAAAAGAATGAACCAATATTGATAAGTTAACTGAAGGCCGTATTTAACACAGAGTTCCTTGGTTTTTATCTAATGTCCTTTTGTGTTCCAGAATCTCATCAAGGACACCACATTTCATTTAATTGGCATGATTTCTCAAACGCCTCTGGACTGTGGTAGTTTCTCAGACTTTCTTTATTTTTAATGACCTTGACAGTTTTGAGAGGTACGATTCAGGCATTTAGTAGAATGCCCCTCAGTTAGTGTTTTTGGTGTTTTTCTCATGATGAGACTGTGGGAAGACCACAGAGGTAAAGTGCCACTGTTGTCATCCCAAGAGTACATCCTGTCATGGCGACATATCACTGACGTGACTGCCACTATCTGATCACCTGAGTGAGGTGGTGCCTGCCAGCTCCACTGTGAAGTTACCTTGCCCTCCACCTTCCCATACTGTCCTCACTGGAGGGAAGTCATCGCACAGCCCGTCATGGGGAATGTTGCCCCTTCCCATTGGGAGCAGAATATTTACATAAATTATTTGGAATTCTCAGTTTATATGTTTAAGTGTGTAACGAGCAACTACTTGGATTACAGTAGAACGGTTCCTGTTGTGTTCATTTTACCGCCTTACAAACTTGGTCTGATGGACGTTTTACTCTATTGATACTAAGGAGGTAAAACCACTTCCCAGATGGCAGCCACCCAGCCCTGATCAGAGACTTAGAATTTGTACCCTTGCCAGGGTTTGTTCTTAGTAGCATGCCAGAAGCGCCAGATGCTGCCCTCTCTTTTTCTGTGTCAAGATTTAACACTGTTTGTGAGTTTTCTTCTACTTCAGTTAGTTGAGTGTTATTTTTGGAGATCACAGAGCCGCTTGTACTGTATATATTACTATAGAGTACGTAGTCTGTTTCAAAAAATGCTAGTGTAAAAGAATGTACTGTTTTAATACCTTTATTTTAAAAGCATTGCTATCAAAAGCTTCCTTTTGTGGCTATTAATTGGTTCTGACTTTGTCACTCGAAGCAATAGTATATAATTGAAGATTTTCTGTTTAGTCGACTTTTAAATTATTTTATTTTTAACACTGTGTACATGATGTGCATAATACAAACGCAGTGTGGTTGGAGGAGTCATTTTGCTTTTTTTTTTTTTTTCCCAAAATATTGCTGAGTTTTTAAACAAATTTATTTTACAATAAGCCTTCCCATACTTTTTGATGAATATAAACTTGGTGAGAATTAGAAAATTTTCAGAATATAGAGGTGTCTCTCATGTGTGTATTTTTTTTCTTCCCTCTCTCCTTTATCTTTAACAAAGAATGGCAGTCAGTGAACTTCAGAAGTCTTCCCTGAAGACAGTCTGAAAATAAATAGTGGTGGGTCTCAATCCACAGGGAAAAAATGATTTTTTTCAGTTTCATGTTGTTCTCTGATCAATTTTTCTCAAGCCTTTGGCAGTTGCTACCACATACTTATTGGTGAACATTATTAAAATTGATTGGATAAATAGGAAAAAAAATTAACAGAAAAATTCGGAAAGCCAGTTCAATAACTTATGTCATATAGTTAAGAACAGTTGAGTTCAGACTGGGATTTTAGATGGCATCCGTATATTGTCCTTCCTGTCAAAGAAACCCAAAATTTTCCTGGTTCCTAAAAAGAAACTAAGTATTTCAGTGTTTCGTGTTTTTCCTTAATGGGCAACCAAACTTGCAGGAGCTTTATTGTGAGAGCCAGTTTAAAACCCTCTGCATGGATGAAATAAGATGCAATTAGGAGCCTCCGGGAGCTTCCCAAGACAGGAAGACACAGGTCATCCTAACGGTATAGTAATCATCTGTATATCCTTCTGTGGGAAGGATGGGATTGACTTGCCTGCCCACAAATTTGGCATAAAGTTTCTGTGTATCTGGAGGCAAGACGGTGAGTATGGATTGTGAGGTCCTCAGGGGGTTGGGTCGTGGGCGAAGATACCAGCGCAGGGCTGGAGAGCCCTTCCTGTCAGAGGATGTGTGTGTGTGTGTGTGTGTTTGTGTGCGAGTGCGTTTGCATGTGCATGAGCTCTCTCTTCTCTCTCTCTCTCTCTCTCTCTCACACACACACACAAATGCATATGCCAGGAGTAATTTTGCAGTCTTTTTGCAGAAAGAAGAAAAGAATGAATAACATTGGTTTTTCTAACAGCAGTCTAACATTATGGTGGATCTTTTTCATTTAAAAGATTGGGTCAGGTTACTGGAGAAGCTTTTAGTTTATTATTTTGTCACCAGCCCTGTGACATTGCTATCGGTGGTGGTAGGTAAGGCAAGGGTGGTGAAAGCTGTCTGGAAATTTGTATTTTTAGTTCAAGCTAATTCTTATTTACTTGTTTATTTTTTACATTTATCTTTTAGCATAATACCTGGATGGGAGGTATTATTTGGTCAATTTTTTTTAACAACTACTGTGTACAAGGTACTGTGCTGGGGAAGCAAAGTGGGTGAGACAGACCTGGTTTCCATTTTCATGAAGCAGACAGCCTAGGGGAGACAGTTAAAAAACAATGCATACGCACAGGCAGACCCTGGTTACGAATGAGACAGGTTCTATAGGTTTGTTCTTAATTTGAATTTGTGTGTAAGTTGGAACAGGTACATTCACCTGTTACCCATAACAGCCTCATTTGTGAATGTGAGTTGTACATCAGTTAGATGTCTATAACTCTATATAATAAAAAGGGATAATTTCAGGAAGGGTAAGTATTCTGAATGGGAATAAATAAGCCAGCCAAAGTGGCCAAAAAAAGTTTCTTCTGAAGTGTCATCTGCAACAAACTCTTAGGGATGAGAAGGGGAGGAGGAAGAGATTCGATCGGCTGGAAGACTGAGGTGCAACCTTACTTGTTGTGGTCAAGGAATAGAACGTAGGCCCGTGTGACTGAAGAGTGGTATGTTGTCAAGTTGGAGTGGTGGTAGAAAGGAGAGTGTAGGGACCGTTAGGTGACGTGCCTACAGAAGGCTGAGGTGCCTGCAGAAAAGTGCACACATTGACAGATTCTCACAGTGCCACTGGAAGTAGCATTGTGAGCCACTGTCATGGTCACCTCCATTGCTACTCCTGTGTGTGGTCCATTCAGGTTGATGTTCTGAACCTGTTTCTTTTACACCTAGCCAGGGGCTAGCACTTTCAGCAGGAGACAGAGTGTTTTTCTCTGGGATTTCATAATAGTGCCACTTCCCTTCCCCAATGCCCACCTCTAACCACGTCCATGGACTTGTTGGGTAAAGAGGACGCATGTTTATTGTCCAATTTTGTTTGACATGTGGTCTCTTCTTTAGAAAGCAAGACTTGCTACTTCAGCGGGCTGTCGACATAATGTTTGTGGATCTGTCTGTGAGGTCTAAGTGGAACATTTTGTTTTGATTTAGAATTGATGCATGTTTTTAAAGTTTGTATTTTCTGTAGTAATAGACTATTTTAGTTTATTTATTTATGTTGCTTTTATTATATTTAGGTTCTCATATAAAAAGCCCATAGGGCATTTAAGCAAGTTGAAACTAGAAATAAAGACAATATAGTAATTTCAAATAGCTTTCTGTTCAAGATGAGATTTTTTAAAGTTATTATTCCACAGTGAACTGTCGTGATGATCATTGGGTACAGTGGCATCTACGGATGTGCAGCAAGTGAGTGAGTCTGATTAGTGTGTTAGATTATGGATTTGTAAATGTGAAAAGAGAATTTTCTAATAAGCTTTCTCCATAATAGTTCATGCTGTGAACACACAAAGTGTCAGATGCTGAACTTCACTAAATCATTGCAGAGCCTTTGGTATCAGCAGACTCATATTTCAAATCAAGATGAGTTGCAAATTTTTAAAAACACTGCTAAAAAGTTAAAAGGCAGTTACATAAGCAGATATCTTATATCTTTTGAGAAGTTGGGATAAGACATTTCTTTTTATAATGCAAAGAATATCTTACTTTTGAATGGATCAAGTATAAAATGGAATTGAATTTATATTTTGAGGAAGAACTTATTGATTGCAAGTCCTCGAACACATTGCCAGGAATGCTTGTGACATTTTCTTTGAGAGGCAATTGGAGAAAACCTGCAGAAATCTGAAATTCATTTTGGATTGGTTTTGCTTAAGCCAATGGTTGGTCATTATGACCTTTCTTTCTTTTCTTTTTCTTTCTTTCTTTTTTCTTTTCTTTTCTTTTCTTTTCTTTTCTTTTCTTTTCTTTTCTTTTCTTTTCTTTTCTTTTCTTTTCTTTTCTTTTCTTTTCTTTTTTTTTTTGTTGCCCTCAGTAGAGTGCAGTAGCATCATAACTGACAGCAACCTCAAACTCTTGGGCTTAAGCGATTCTCTTGCCTCAGCTTTCCAAGTAGCAGAGACTACAGGTGCCACCCACAACGCCCAGCTATTTTTAGAGACGAGGTCTTGCTCTGGCTCAGTCTGGTCTCAAACGTGTGAGCTCAGGCAATCTACCCACCTCGGCCTTCTAGAGTGCTAGGGTTATAGGCGTAGGCCACTGCACCTGGCCCATTATGACTTTTCTTATCTGGTGATCCTAAGAAACATTCTGATAACACATAAATGCCTATTTTACCATTTTTCTTTCAGCATATGAGTGATTTTTCCTGGAGGGAATCCATTCTTATAGCATTGTAAATGAGAAGCATATCATTACATTCAGTCTGTATCATTACCCTGTCTTTCATTTTTTAAAGCTTATTCCTCACCCCCCCCACCCCATTATAGAAATAAAATGATTATCTCTATAATGCATGTGATTTTTTTGGCAATGCTTGTGATTTTTTTGTTGTAATTTTCTGTAATACCGCCACCTAGGGATAGCAATTTTTAAACTGCCTAGTATTTAATGTATTGTTTATACTTTTTTAATGATGCATTTTAGCTTTGGACTTAAATTTTTCTTCCCCATTTGAGGTTTACATTGATGCTAAAATGCTGTCATCATGTTTCAGCTTTTACTTAATTATTCTAATATTTTTAGATCCCAAATTAGATAATTTTATATAATATAGTGTTACCAAGTTGTTTCGCTTACTATTTCTTTTACAATGTTAACTCACAAAAACCCTTTAAATGCAAATTAAATGTTGAAAATGTATGACTTTAATTAAAGGTCACTATTTGTTGACTAGCCTTGGCTGGTCAAAGTGGCTCATACTTGTAATCCTAGCACTCTGGGAGGCTGAAGTGAGATGATCACTTGAGCCCAGAAGTTCAAGACCAGCCTGGGCAACATAGCAAGATCCTGTCTCTACCAAAAATAAATACATACCGTATATACTCGAGTATAAGCCGAGTATTTTTGGCACAAAATTTGTGCCAAGTTTGGGTTTTTTGACACAAATTTTGTGCCGAAAAAACTCGGCTTATACTCGAGTATATACGTAAATAAAGGAGCTACATACAGAGGCATTGCCTCTGTAGTACCAACTACTTCAGAGGCTGAGGTCAGAGGATTGTTTGAGCTTCAAGTTTAAATTTGGGTGAGCTACAGTGACACCACTGCACTCCCACTCCAGCCTGGGTGACAGAGTAAGACTCTCTCTTAAAAAAGATAAAAAGAAAGAAAAAGAAAATTAACAGTTAATGAGTCATTCATCATTTTAAATCTTTCACATTATATGGCAACTTAGTAAATTCCAGATGCCTCTTGAGGTGCAAGCACTTACAGGGAAGGGATGGAGAACCACAGAACTTGAGTTTAATGTGGGGGTCATCGCACTCTATAAGACTGAAATTATTATCTGTATCCTTTGGTCAAACCATGTCATAGAGATCTGTCCCTTTCGTGCCTTGGATTGGCTTCATCCACAGTTGGGTTGTCCCCATATACTTTCAAAGTGGCCACTTGCAGCTCTAGCATCTTTTCTACCCATTTAAAGTTTAGTAAATGAGAGTTCTCTTTCAAAATGCTTGAGTAGAAATCCTAAGATTGCATCTCAGTGAACTGGCCATGAGGCCTTACTGTTCCCAAACCAGTGGTGGTGGTGAGGTAGGTGGGATGCTGTGATTACCAGGATTGGGTCACGTCCCTCCCATCTCACACTACAGCTCCAGCCTGTTGCCTGGAGAAAGACCAAGGTGTTGGAATAGGAAGAAG
This sequence comes from Loris lydekkerianus, assembly GCA_963574355.1. Classification (NCBI taxonomy): domain Eukaryota; kingdom Metazoa; phylum Chordata; class Mammalia; order Primates; family Lorisidae; genus Loris; species Loris lydekkerianus. Next base: position 14,459 of record CAUYPK010033953.1, read on the forward strand.
GGAGACAGACTCTAAGCACACAGCAAAACCCCAGGATGTTCACTGAAAGGGTCCAGGAGGAACTAAGTTCCCAGCCTGTGGTTGTCTGGAGCATGCGACTTTGCATGTAGCTGTGTGTGGGCACCTCTTCTCCACTGCTGCTTTATCATGTTATTTTATTACAATGAGGGGCTGAGTCTCTTCCCTTTTGTGTATTCCTCTCCACATTAAACATAGTCCTCAATAACTGGTCCTTATATACTTAACTGATGGTCATTTCCGAAGTACAATAGAAATAAGTAGGAAATGTTAACATAATTTTTTTGTTTGCTTGCTTGTGTTGTTTCTTAGTATGTGCTTGAGAGAGAGCACTTAACTTCATAGGTGGACAAGTCTTTTTTTTGCCGTGAGTATATTTAACACTGTGAGGTGATAGGGGCTACAGCCAAGATCTTAACTGAGGGTTCATATGCTTTCTAAGAGACCATGGAAGGGTCTCTTAGATCTCTGCTCCCTTCCCCAAATCCTAGCAAAATTGTGTGTGTGTGTGTGTGTGCGTACATGTACACACCTCTGTACATTTTTCTTGAGAGAGGATCCCTAGCTTTCATTAGGCTCTCCAAGGGGGAGTTCTCTAACCAACAAAAGGTTCAGAACCACTGATAGGAAATACTTTACACCACCGGGAAAGAGTTCCTGACTTTAAGAGATAAAATACTTGTTATAGGTAGAAGAAGCTAAGAGAGTGATGCCACTTAGGAAAAGCATAGAGGAATTTGAGCTTCAAGATGAATTGTTAACCTATGTTAATGAATTCAGTCCATGCAGAGTTCAAACAAAACACATTATGGATGAGCCCATAATAAAATGGACTTCCTCAGCCCTGCCAGTTTGACAGTTAATGGCTGGAAATTTGCTGCCAGCCGGTTTTGGCTCGGTGCTTTGAAACAGGCACAGAACCACTTCTTGCCATCTGGAAGGAAAGGGAAAGTGATGAATTTGTTCCTTTGCTCTCATAAGCAATTTATGGTTTATGAGACAGTTTAATGAGAGTTTAAGAAGTATCCTTTCCCTGGGTGAAGAGGAACCGAGGAAGCCTCAGCGGATGTTGGGGTTGAGGTTGGATGTCAAGTCCCCAGTGTCTCCTCCTGTCACCTTACACCAGAAGCCACACGGAGGAGAGTGTGCGAGAGTGAGCCCGCTATTTCTTCTAAGACAGCCAAGGCTACTTCTACGCTTTCCATTTTGACTTTTCCCCCAAACTCAAGTTGTCCCCAGGAGTTCCCAGGGTAGCCACACACCTACGGGGCTGCCTCAAGCTTGGGCTCTGGCGCTGCCTGCCGTGTGACCCTCATTAGCTCGCGCCCAGCACAGCTTTAATATCACTGCATCGTGCTTTTCAGTCTTGAATTACTCTGTCAACATCAGATATTGAAGGTTTCCTAAAGGGATTCATAGTCTCTAATACGTAGTTAGTTCAAGAAAGAGTCATTAGGGAATTGAACAGATTAGCTTGAAGTATTTCCTTGAGGAAATGTAACACCGTGTGGTCAACCCTCATTTCCCTCAGCAGCCGAGGTTGCTCTCACCTCTCTGTCCACTCCTGACCTGGAGAGTTCTGGTCTAGGGGATATGATAGCCAGCATTCACAGAGCCTTCTGCTCCACAGTTGTGGCCTTAAAACTTTTTGGATAATGATCTGTCATAAAATATATTTTATGTCTTGACCAAGGATATACGTATACGACTGGAAAGAGGATTTACCCTTGTGCCCCATCCTCTGATATTTTCTATTCTGTGGGGGAAATTTTGTTAGCCTCCACTTATTAAATCAGTTTTGTACCAAGTTTGCAGCCTGCAACTGGAAGAGCCCCATCAGGGATGCTCTGTGGGATACTATCTTTTTTCTTTCACTGTGGTGAAGGACAGCTCAGGGCACAGCGCGTCTGCACATGGCACAGCAGAAACAACTTTGTGTATTGTCGGTGCCACTTCTAAGATTCTTGAGGGAGCAGAGCATGGTGGTCAGAGTGCTTACTTGGTCCCAGGTCTGTGGCCCCACCAGCCACCTGCTCAGATGGTGGGCAAGTTTCTTAACCTCTCTGAGTCAGTTTCCCTGATTTAAAATAGAGATAATAAGAATACAAACAGCAAAACATGGTGAGGGTTGAAATAGATATGTATGTACAGTATTAAAACATTATTAACATGCCTCAGTACACATTTATTATGTTAATACATCTTACAATGGTATTAATACAGAATAATAATACTCATAGCAAACATTTGTTAAATGTCACTATGTGCTTATGGCAAATTTAGCAATTGTTTGCTATGAACTATTAGTGTATCTTAATATTTACCTGATCCCTGGTTGGATTGCATTTTCCTTCTGCTTTTAGAATAATTTATATTGAGCCTATTAAGAGTAGGCAGCTGATGTGTAGGGATAAACCCTGTTTTCCAAAGCAGGGACTGTAAGCAGTGTAGTTAAATGAGAAAAATATGTTCCAGCTCGACATTAATACCTTGTACTAGGATATTTTCAGTTCCAAGTGACAGAAACCCCAATCAAACTGACTTAGGCAGCAACAGGAGTTTACTGGTTTGCATGACAGAAAGGTGTAGGGTGTGGCTTTGACTTTACCACATGAGGTTCCTCTGACGATGTGAGGAATCTGTTTCTTGCTCTGCCTTTCTCTGTTGGCTTCACTTTCAGGCAAGGTTGCCCCCAGCAGGGGCACCAACAGCCGCCAGCTGCTCTAGTATTTATGTCCCACTAGCAGGAAGAAAAACTCTGTTCCCTGGGGGTTTTCAGCTGAGTCCTGCATCTGATGGGCACGGGCTCTGATGGGCTGGTTCAGGTCATTCTTTCTGACATGTTGCCATCGTCTCTGGAAGGCACCAGTCACAGGATGTCTTCGGTCATCCACTCTGAGGGCTCAGCCCTTCTCACTACACGGTCAGCACTGGGGAGGGCTGCTCCTGGAGGGGTCCCCGTAGACACCCTGCACACCCCCCACCATCCCTTCTGTTGACGTACCACTCTTCATGTAAGATGTCTTCTTCAAATGATCCAACTGAGAGTAGTGTGAACACTTAGGTGCTTCTGTTCCAAGCTATCCCTCGTTTCCACTCTTTTGTTTTAATTGTTCTGGGTACTAACAGTTGTATGTATTTATTGGGTACATACGATGTTTTGATCCCTGTTGGATTGCATTTTCCTTCTGTATTATAGACATACAGTGTATAATGATTTCTATTACAACTATGTTTGAAGATGTGTCATCCCTTCTTTTATAATCACTGCTAAGAAGTTTCTTTTTCAGCCACCTCATTTTTCTGTTCCCCTTAAAAGTTATCATTTCCTGCTACCTCATTTTATGCCTTCTTCTCTAATCTGCTTTCCCCAGCTTTTAGTACTTACTGCCCTTATTATAAACAACAAAATTCAGAGATGTGGCACCCAACCTCTTCAAGGGTCATGGCTTTTCATTTTGTGGTCTAGCCATCCCAAGGCTAGGACTGCATTCTGCAGCTCTCCTTCCATCCTCTGCCCCTGACTGAGGATCACTGGCTCACCAGACTACATGAGTCGTGGGTTTCTGAGTTGTTGGACAGCCCATGGCTTTCCCTGTGCGTGCATCCGTGTGCATATACACATGCACTCACACACACAGATACAGATGGGGCAGCGGACAGTGGACACTTTGGTTCCAGCAGGGACTCCAGATGGTGAAGTGTATCTGCCAGGGAGTTTCAGAGAATTGCAGGTCTGAAGCCAGGGTAGTTGGGAGTATACCCAGAGCCTCTCATCTGTCATATGCAAGACAGTTCAGCTCACTAATTAAATTAGAAACAAGGTAAGCATTCCTTTATTTTTACGGCCAATATTGTGCTCGAATATTTTTTTCTGTTTCTTACTTTTTTTCTAGAGATAATAAATGTTATGTTGCCCAGGCTGACCTTGAACTCCTGGGCTCAATCAGTCCTCCCACCTCAGCTTCCCAGGCATCTGGGATTACAGGCATGTGTCACCATACCCAGTTTGTTCTCTTGCTCTAATATTTTAGAACTAGATAGGAGAGGTAAGTGAAATGTTGTAGAGTCCATATAAAAACAAAGGTATGAATTCAGGTATTCTTAAAATATGCATTATTTTGGAGGGAAATTAGGAAATACCCTAAAGACATGAAAAAAATTCTAAAATTTCAAAATTCTTAAGTGTACATATGTGTATGTATATATATATATATATGTTACATACATACATTAAGAAATAACAGGCAAGGCACAAGTGTGATTGACATATATTATCTAATGGCGCTTCATAACCCTGTAGGCACGTCAGCCATGTGGGAACACAGGCACACACAGAGTTGCAGCCCTGTCATCAAACTTACCTGGGACAGATATCTGGTCACTTAACCTGGAAAGTTGGTGAAAAGGTGGGAGGTGTGTACAATGATGCACACTTTAAATATTTTATTTTAAATGGAGACGTAAATTTCCAGCAGCATGTTGATAAGCATTTTGTTTTTTTCCCCTGGTAGTGCTGTGTACATGGAGACCCTGATATTTTCCCCTCAGTGGTCTGTTACTTATAAAATGCTGAGTCCCAGAAATATTTTGATGTAGGTCTAAGGCCTTTTCCTTGTGTTAAGTATCCCCTGACTAAACTATTTTTCTTATAAAAACTGTCATTTTTCAGCCACAAATTCCATTTACATTTCTTTAAGGTGGATCTAGAATTTAGCAATATTTCAAAGTATTATAATCTAATGGAAAATTTTCAGTCTTTTACAGTTGTCTCTGCCACCCCTAATTCAACAGCAAACTTTTTTCATGGTTTGCCTTCATAGAGGAAAGAAACAAGAGGAAATATTTTCCTTTTTAGGGGGGCTGGGGGGGTGGGCAGAGCCTAATTTTGTTGCCTGGGTACAGCCATGGTGTCATAGCTCTTAGCAATCTCAAACTCTTGGGCTCAAGCAATCCTCTTGCCTCAGCTTCCCTAGTAGCTGGGACTACATACAGGTAGCCTGCCACAATGCCTGCCTAGTTTTTCTGTTTTTAAGTAGAGATGGCAGTCTCACTCTTGCTCAGTTTGGTCTCAAACTCCTGAGCTCAGGTGATCACCTGCCTCAGCCTCCGTGTGCTAGGATTATAGCTTCATAGAATCTTTACAAGGCTGTTAGCTTAGTTTTTATAGCAACAACTGTTTCTTGACATTTATATTTAATTGCTTTTATATAATGCTTGGGTATTATACATGCAAAGCAAGTATAGTTAGCACAAAAAGTTTGAAAGGAAGCACGGCTCAACTAGAATAAGCGCATAGCTCCCTTGGTGGTAACAGATGTGACCATCAGTGGCTAACACTTACATGGGACTGTGTGTTCTAAGCTCTGTATGTACATTGACTCATTTAATCTTCACAGTACCCCTACCAGGTAAGGTATTATTATCTCTTTTGCACAGATGGGGAAAATGATGTACAGAGAGGTTAAGTGATATACCCAAGAGTAGTGTGCCAGCTGCCTGCATTCAAAATGCATTGCGCTTTAGTCAAGATGTTTTGCAAAAGGAAGGAGAGCACTTTACATGGAGGTGAATTAAGAACAGAGAGAGGGACTATCCCTTCACGAAGATTCCACCATAACACGTAAAGACTTCTGAAATACTCTCCATATTGCCCTAAAATTAGAGTGTAGGATTTTAGAGGTAGAAATGATCTCAGCCTATTCTCTACATATCCTAACAGGATAACCAAGACTCAGGGAGGTGAAAGATTATCATAATGTCATCAAATCCATGTCTATCTCTTCAAGCCAGAATAAAGCTTAGGGCAAAGAATCTTAGGGCTGGAGGAAAGGGTTTAGTGGTGGGGAGAATGAGACCAGCTGAGCACCTATAAGGCAGATGATATATTATCACTATTACACAGGTAAGGAAGCTGAACTTCAGAGAGGTAAATTGATTTATCCAAAATCACACACCTAAGATGAAATGAAACCAGGGCATGAACCACGTCTTGCTAAAGCGTAAGGCCCAGGGTCACTGCCATGACAGTTGTTCATCCTGTGTAGTTGTTTGACAACAGTTTGCTTAGCTAGAAGTTTTTTCTAAAGCTAATTTTAAAGATCTCTTGAATTTAAATATACAGTCTTCTGCCATCCTAAGTCAACAAAAGAAGGTATTAATCAGCCTGTGTGAGGGAGTATAAGAAGACAGACTGATGGTGTTTGACAATCAGGAGTCAGAGCTGAAGAATGCTACAATGGAAAGAATTTTTCAACTCCCCATTATCCATGTTCACATCTTCCCTGTAGCGTCTCCATTAAGGCTGTGCTGGACAGTTTTCAGCCCAGGAATTTAAGAGACACAAGAAAGAGGGACGTCACCATCTTGGCCCATCCCATCTTTGGCTGGGAAGTCATACATAAATGCATGATCTTTATAAGATGAAGCTTTTTAAAATGCTGATTCGGATTTCTTTTCTGTTTTTACAAAAGTAATTTACGTTTATAATAGAGTCTTTGATAACTGAAGAAAGTTAAGAGAAGAATATGAAAATCTACGTGTATTAGTTATTTATTACTGTATAACAAATTACCCCAAAACTTAGCAGCCGAAAACAAATTTATCTCCTATGGTTTAGGAGTCAGGGGTCTGGAAGTAACCTTTCATGAAATTGCATTCAAGAAACTATCCCTTGAAGAAAACCCTTGAGAAAGCCCTCAGCTGTAATCATCTGGAGCTGGGGCCAGAGGGTTTGCTTTCATACTCCTAGGAGTATAGGGGAAGGTTCAGCTTGCCATGTGGGCCTCTCCACAGAGCCGCTCATAACATGGCTTCCCTCAGAGCCATGTTGGGGAGAGAGAACACGTCCTAGAGAATGACTAAGACAAAAGCCAGCATCTTTTATAAGCTGATTTTAGAAATATAGCTTTTATATGCTGTATTCTGTTGGTCATACAACCAGCCTGGTGTAATGTAGGAGTCACAAAACAAAGGTGTGACTTCCAAGAGTACAGATCATTGAGGGCCATCTTGAAGATTGGCTACTGTGGTGTGTAAATTAAAATGTAGTTAGAATAGGCCAGGCATGGTGGCTTATGCCTATAATTCCAGCACTTTGGGAGGCCAACATGGGAGGACTGTTTGAGGCCAGGAGTTCAAGACTAGCCAGGGCATCAGAACAAGACTCTATATGAAACAAAAAAAGAAAAAAAATTTTTTGTTATAATAAATTGTGTTAAGTTTTTACTCACAGTTCTTCTTTTACTCCCTGGAGTATTACCAAATACAAATTACCAGTAAAAAAAAAAAAATCTGATAGGATTGCAAGGTTGAGGGGCCAATGCCCCAGTAAACTGTTCATTGCTCTGTCATCCTCGAAGAGCTTCCTGATTTTAGTCTAAATATGCTGTGTCAAGATGTGTTTTGTTCATGGAAGAGGAGAGTTACGGCTGTGGAGGAGATGGAAGTATCTGAGTGTGCCTTGGCTCTGGTGTCAGTGTTTTGGTGAACCTGAGACCTCACTGCCTCCGAGGTGGGATAAGTTTAGGATTCAGTCCAGGCTGAAACATGGGCTAGGCTTATGGCTCCTGGACCTCCTCACTCTGTTTTTGGATATAGTATAAGAAGCAGAGATTTGTAAAATATATTCTAATTTTTACAAATCAATATTTGAAGGAAAAGATTTAAGTGCTTCAAGCAAAAGTATGGAAAGTGACTTAGAAGTGTCTTTTTGGGGTGGGGGTGAGGGGAAGAAACATTTTGTTTAGGTAAACACAGGATGCTGAGACCAGTAAGATGTGTAACATCTGGGTAAGCAATAATATTCTCCAGCGCCCCTCACCTATTAAGTCAGTGAGTTAATATAGGAAACTTGTACATAAATAGTAGGTAACACATTTATATATAGGAGCCATTTTTAACCAAACGTGGAGCTTTTTTAAAAAAGCACATACCTGTATCATATTTTGGTGAATAATGGTAATGCAAAAGCAAATGTAATCACAAATAAATTTGAATGAATTCTTTTATAGTAGATACAGTCAGAGGAAATTTATCAGTGAAAATCGATACAAAACAAACAGCAAAATGGAATAAATTTGAATAAATTTCTGCATAGGCAGTCACAGTACGTGTTGATAAATATTTCAGCATAAACTGATACAAAGTGTAACAAAATATTAATTTGGAAGGAATTCCTATGTCAAACATTGAAAAAAAGGTAGTATTTCACTGGATAGGATGTATATACCAAGTAACAGGGGAGAAACCTGAAATAATTTTCACAAGCTGTCTTGAACCTAATATTTATGACCATGTCTCTATCGACCTGAATCTTAGATATGACTCTTAGATGTGAGGAGAACGGCCCGGCCTCCAGCCCTCCCATCACAGGGAACCTCTGGCAAACCAGGGAGCTAATTCAGTGCACTGGTGTCGGTGGGATGTGGCCTAACCAGAGGAGACCCCTGGATTTCTCTGTCCCAGACTGGACTCGTTGATGGCCAAAGGTGGGAGCAGCCAGCACAGCCACAGAATAACTGCATCTGCTCTTTGGCTACCACCAAAAGGTGACATGTCCAATGTTACTGTTCTGAGAATGGAGCAGCTGCCTAGCCAGCAATTGACCTATGGAGTCCTTTACAGATCCTCCTTTCAGGCCTTGAGCTCTGTGGGCTCAAAACATGGTCATAAATATTAGGTTCAAGCCACCCTGTGAAAACTAATTCACATTTTTCCTGTTTTCCTGTGCTGGATCCAGCTGCCGGTGCCCCCATACAAGTCTGAGAAACCCAAGCCTTCCCGTAAGCATGTTTGTCCCTGTTGCTGCTGATGGAGGCAGAGCTGTGTCAGGCAGTGACACCATCAGCAACTCAGCTGGAATCCGTTTATCCCAGTACACCTGGGAGAAGGTAAACCCCACTATTTGTTCATGGGAAGCAGTGCGTCGGGTGACAGTGCCAGGAAAATAGAGCAAAACCAGGATGACCCTGCCAGCCTCTCATTGTGGCATAATGTGTATGGGTGCAGAGGGACGCAGCCCAGCTCAGCTTGTCACAGAACACCGCGCCAGGCCCCTGCCTCCTCCTCGTGGGGAAAGACCAGCACAGTGCTGGCTGGGAGGGCAGCAAGGCGTATGTTAAGAACATGGGCTTTGGCCACAGAAAGATTGTCAATAAATTACTTAATCACATTATATCTTAGATTCCTCATCTGTAAAATGGGGTACCTGCCTAATGCAGGTGTTGTGAGAATTAAATTAGTGTGTTTAAAATTACTAGTATCATTTCTGGTACATCATCAAGGTTCAGTACTTCTAGTTAAAAATATAAAAGTATGTACTGTATTTTGCCGTGTATAATGCACATATTTTTGCCCTAATTTTTGAGGGAAAAATAATTATGTACATTATACATGGGTAGTATGGCTCAGGAGTGGGGAAGCCCAGTGCACCCCCCCATGGCCACTGTACCCTCCCGGACACATGGGTTCCAGTCTGAAACAATCTGGGATCTGGTGTGAATCAGCCAGAGTGGCAGCACAATCAGGGGAAGGGGCAGTGGCAGGGCAGGCAAGGTGGTCCACGGCTCAGCCATGCAGAGGAGACTGGGAGCCCCAAGTAGGCTCCAGGGACCTGCCTGGCTTCCTGTGGGCAGAATGGCCTCAGAAGCTTCTTCCTCACCAGCCATGTATGTGACCATCGTGGCCTAAGCCCCTGATGTGACAGGTTGGGAAGGGCTCCCAGGAGAGAGAGAAAGGGCAGCCTTCACAGAGTGGGCAGCTGCAGGGGGCAGTGCAGTCTGCACATTTAGCAGGGGAGCATTAGCCCTCCGCAGGTGTGCCTCTCCAGCTAAGAGGTAGTCACTTTCTCAAGAGGTGTTTTCCTGAAAGTTTGTGCCAATAACATATGTGTACATTATACATGGGGACAGACAAGTTTTACATGGCAAAATATAATAATCCCATGTGAATTGAAAGACCTCTTTCGTTTACTCTGCAAATGAAAAGATTAGATGACCTCTGAACCCTTTGTGGGTTCTCATACCTCTGCCTTGGTTTAGCTTCCAAGTCCAGTTCCCACCACCTATTTTTAGCAGACGTGCAGGTAGAGTGGGCTGTGCATCTGGAAAGCAGAAACAGCGGTGGCTTCAGGGAGCCTCGGCCTCAGTCCAGCTGCTGCCAAGAGCTCTGTTGCCTCTGAGCCTCAGTTTCCTCACTTTTATGACGGGATATCATTGTCTGCTTCACAGGGTGATAAGAATTACTCACATATAGAAGGCTCCTGGGGTTCCTGGCACAGGCTGGTGAGAACAATAGATAACTGTTACCACTGCCTCTCAGTCTTGGGGGGACTTTTCATCCCTGAGCATCTTTGACCATTTCAGGTGAGCCGGTGAGCTCTGTCTCTCTCTCTCCCACTCAGGTCCCAGGGAGCTTGTTAGTGCCTGGCAGCTTCCAGCCCCTCCTGCCTGCCTAGTTAGGTGGTGGCTGAGGGGACAGCAGCACAGTGGGCCAGGTCTGAGTTTCATAGTCATTCAGCCATCCTTTGCCTGCCAGGTATCACATGCGGACACAATACTTGCATTGAGGAACTCAGAGTCTGGGGCGGAGGCCAGAGAAACCGTGGTCGAGCTTTCTGACCAAAGCTGGGTTTTATGCTTCTGTGGCCGTGTAAATCTCTTCATCTTGAACATACTCAAAATCTTAATAGTTTTCAATGGATGATTCATTTTAGGGTCACAATAGTTTTTGGTCTCAAAGCCAGAAGATTCTAAATGATTACAGATTGGTAATCTGTAATCATTTTTTTGTGTCATTGTACCATCTGTTCACCGACCAAATAGAACAAATAGGTTAAATACTAAACTAATCACAGAAGTGCTATGAAACCCAAGTCCCAAGTTCTGAGACCAGGGAGGAGACAACAATTTTGTTGATAGGTCTTTTCCATTCTTAATACAGAGTGGTTGAGATTTTGGAGTCAGATGCTTGGGTTTGAGTCTGGGCTCCCCTACTCATTAGAGAGGTGGTCACTATTGTCCAGGTTACTTTTTGTCTCTTATTTATGTTCAGTTTCCACAATTGGAAAGTGAAGGTAAGGTATTTACTTTAGCAGGTTGTTATGAGACTTAAATGAGATAACACAAGTAATGTACATTACTGCACCAGGTCCATTGTAAGGGCACAATAAATGCTAATTCCCATTTTAATTTATAACTTGTTTAATATCATTTTTAAACTCACTTCCCACTTTGGACAGCTTTTTACCCTTTAAATAGCTATAATCCTTTCAAATCAGACTCTACTACAGCCTATGATTTGGAAGGGTAAGTCTCCGATGTCATTGGTCTTTGAGGGCACCTGCCTTAGTTGAATGAGTTGAATGGAGATATCTGGTAGTTAGAAATATTAGCACCTTTGGGATCATGTGGTCAACCATGTTAGAAATGAAGGCTCAGAAGTGAGGCTGGCCCTGCCACTGTGTGTGTCCTTAGGGGAAAGATGGGGCCCAGGCCATCACAGCTGCTGCCCTGCCCAGGAACTTACAGTGGTCAAGAGGAACTTGTGGTTCAGAACTTGGGGTCTGGTTTTTTTTTTTTTTTTTTTTTGGCATTGTGGCTTCACCACTATCAATCTGTGTGACCTTGAGGGAGCTGCTGAACCCATTTGTTTCCTCATCTGTTAGATGTGGATAATAATAGTACCTCTATGCTGGGGTCATTGTGAAGGCTGAACAAGATGAATGAAAAGCCATTTGCAGTACGGTTATACTAAAGAAGGAGCAGGCAGCACGGTACCCCTATTTCCAGCAGATGGTGGACAAGCCCAGCCCTCCTACATGCACCCTGCATGATAGCTACAGGAGTCAGTAAGCATTGTTGGTAAATACACAATGAAAAGAATTTCTGTTTCTCATTTCAGCAGTGATGGGAGCAGATACCCATCCAATGCAAATTTCAGTAATGCTGTGGTGCTAAATCTATTCAAATGAATAAGACAGCTTTATAGACTTATTGTGACATCTGAGCATAATTGGCTGACTCTGAATTAAGTATGGAGTCTAATAATCCCAATCTGGCCTCTTGGTTTTTTGCCGTTTTTTCCAAAGTACTTATGTAAACAGGTGTTCTCTATGTAAACATTTGTAAAAGTCGAGATGCAAAACAGATTAAATATAGAAACAGGCTGGATGCTACATCAGTGTTTTAGTGACAGCAAGAAAACATCATCTGTTCCATTTAATTATTGTGGCTAGTTTGAGTTCTTTTGGCTTGATAGTGTTCTTTGTCATTTATTTATACGTTCATTTAGGATTTTATACTGGTTTTATGTTTTTGCACATTTAAGGAATATTTTTATAAAAAATGATGGAAGTCAACATGGAGGGTTCGCGACCTTTTTCTCTTAAAGTGGGTCCATAGGTTAGTCAAGACTGTTGAATAGATCAGACTGTGTACAGCCATGGGCAGAATCCTGTGCACAGTTGATTTGTCTGATTTGCTGGATACTTAGTACACATTTCTCTAACAAGCTTGAATGTTGCACCCTTGAACCTTCCTAGTTTCTCTGCCCTTTGGGCAATCAGGTTACTCTGGGTATGTGGAGGGGCTTTTTAAAATTATTTTTTTATTAAATCATAACTGTGTACAAATATGGGGTACAATATAATATGGAGGAGCTTTTTTGATTCTTGGTGTGAGGGCTGCTTTTGGTAGAAAGGAGAGAAAGAATATTTCTCTTCCATTGCTCAATACCCGGATCTTCCATATTCACCAGGAAGAGCCACTTCTAAATGCTTTCCCCCCCTTTAAATTAGACACACCATTTTCCTCTCTCTGAGAGGTTCTTTTTTACATTTTTATATTATGAGTTGACTGTTGGCATGTTCTCAGCAGCCTCTAGTGATAATATCCGGTCTTCTTACAGCCTTTCTTTTCCAGGGAGCTCTGAGCTCTTCACAGGTTACACCATTAGTCCTCACAGTTGTTCCCGGAGGTAGGTAGGTAGGATCAGACAGAGCGTCTGAGATGAGAACTGAGGGCTGCAGTGAGTGAGTTTCAGAAAAGCAGTGGGTTACTCCTTTTATGTTAGCATTTCTGCTTTAGGCAGACTTCTGCATTTTTACCTATTTTTGTATTTTCTTCAAAGCATTTTCAAGTGATAGCAGTCATTAACTTCATTGCTGCAGAATGAAAGAGGGGGATATTAATACAGCTACTAAGAAATAAGAGCCTTCACTTAAATCCTTTCGAGGGTGTTAAGAGCAGTTTTAACTCTTGGTTTTGGTGCGGTTTTTGCCTGGGATTTGGAGTGTATTTAAATTGCTCTTTGACTCTGAAATCGAGTGATCAAAAGAAACCCTGTTAATGATATAGTTGTCTAACACCTATTCAGTTTAGCTCTTTGAAGCTGCAAGATTAATATTTCTAAAGCCCAGCTCTGATCATTCCATAATTTTGTTTTTTGTCCTTTTAAACATTATGAGCTTTGGATTAAAAAAGGCCTGGCTCCATCTCATGGGCTGGTTATATAATCTCTATGATTGCCACTTTCCTCCTCTGTAATGCAGTAATAATACCCACCTCAAACAGAGGCTGTGACAATTAAGCAAGATCATGTGTGTGAGGTACGAAGCACAGCCAATGTCAATAAACTTAGAAAAGATAAAAAGCTACAAATTTATAATGGCCTCTTTGTCCCCACAGAATAAAAATCTGAATTCTTTGATGCTATGTGTTAGATGTTGGCCTGGAATGACCTCATAACTAATGACCTCATAACTAAATTCTTATTTTCTAGCCAGAGAGAAAACTTCACTCTTCATTTTCCATAGACACAGAGAAAACTTTCTGATCAGTATCCTCAGTATGAAATACATTCTATGTATGCAACAAGATTCATGAAATAGTACTTTATCTTGCCACACAAAATGACATTCTGTTCCATGTCATTGAGGAAGAAAATGCTGATCCTGTCTCATTAAACTGATAGCAAGCAAGTTATAACCTGCTGTTTGAAAAACAGTAGTCTACAAGGCCCTCCATCTCCATTTTTTGAAATTCTCCCCTCCCTCAAGACCTACACATATACTTCATGAAATCCTCCCCATCTTGGCATCTGGTGGCCTTTTCTGAACTTACCATTTTTTCTGTGTTTCATTTATGGCCTTTACTGCAAAGGCTCTTACGGTGATTATTGATTTATAACATATCTCTGTGGTGAGATGGTAAGTACCATTAGGGCATGAACTCTGTGGTGCTATCATTTATCAGCCCGTAGACATAGCCTGGTGTCCCGGGTGCTTTCTTACCTTTGTTCTGACATCTGAAAACCATAAAATTAGACCTGGTGTGTGTACCCTGTGGAGAGGGTTGATTCTCGCCATGACTGCTGGCTGGATCAGATATTTTCATCTGGGCTGCCTTAAATTTCTTGTGTATCTAAAAAAGAATGATATTAAGTTAGGATTAGGATTCTAGCTTCTGTCTAAATGGAGGTTCTCAATTTCCTATTTCCTGACACGACTTTGCTGAATTTCAGAGGCTCTTTTCAGCTCTAACAGTGTTTGGGAGAAAGTCGTCCTCCTCTCTAATGAAGCCCAAGCTGGTATTTTTAAACTTTAAACTTTTGCAGCATGTAACAAATGATTTTATCTAGCCTTTGAGACCTGTATTTTGCAGCATAGGACAATTTTAGAAATGTTTGTGTGTCAGCACTGATCTATAGAGCCTATAGGTGACGGTGTTTATATACAGTATTTTATTCATATGGGACCTTTCGTCTGCAATGAAAAAATACTGTATAGACCAGAATACAATATTTTTATCTTAATCATACAGTAAGTCCTCAGTAATATCTTCCATTTGGAAGCTGCAACTTTAAGTAAAACAATGTATTTATAATAATACCAGTTTTACCGTGGGCTAATAATGAAGAATTAAATTCCTATGCCATATTTCTGTTCACAAAAATACTACCAGACTTCTACATAAAGACCAAAACACTTCTTATACTAAACATTAAAATAAATCTGAGCCATATATACATTTAAGAAAGATTAATACACAAGAGAAGTATTTATCCAATGATTCCAGTTCAGGATTCTGTACCAGCAGCTCAGGGAAAGGTGGGAGGAGCCAGCCCTGGGAGGGACAGGATGCCGGCCCAGTGAAGAGTGCTGTTGCACATGCTCAGACGGGGACCACTTGGACACCCAGTGAACTAAACATACACACCTTTGGGGGATGAGAGGAACCCTCAGTACCTGGAGAAAATTCATGCAGACATGGGGAAAATGTGCAAATTCCACACAGATGGTAGCACTGGTCAGGAATCAGTCTTTTCTTCCCTCCTCATCAACATTGTAACAAAGTGACACTGACAGAAACAACAAGATTTAAGGACCTGCTACACTGTGTGGCCTGTTTGGAGCCCAGTTTTGAGAGCCTAATCTCAAAGAGATTTGGAAAAGAGTGGGGCCCATTTCATGTTTACACAGATTATCTGATAAAGGTTGACCTTATTGAAAGGAACTGATTTAATTTAGGAAAGTTAGTTCTTTCCCTTTTTAATCTAATTTAAAGAGCTTGACTGAAATAGTAATGGATAATAGAGAACTACATATGTGGCCATATAAACTAACAAATCTGGCCATAGCAACATCTATTGAGAGACAATGCCTTCATGAAATACGTGTCAAAAGTATCTGGGAAATTAAAAGTTGAAAAACAGATCATTAAATATGTAATGAAACAAATAGTAAAAAGATTAAAAAAACAAACAAACAAACAAACAAAAAAAACACTGATAACTACATAGTAAAGCCTGGGGAAAGTTTTTATAATGACATTTTTAAAAAAGACTGATGGACATCTAGGCCTAGGTAATAGATTTCAGATTTTATCTATAGACAGATTTTTCTCTTTTGAGCATCTGTGATATGGATTTGCGAAATGAGTTTAGTTTAATTCAGTACTCAGAGAATTTGCAGACAATCTTCCTTATTTAGAGTCTTTCCCTTCTAGCCTGCCATTTACCAGAGCTAAAATGTGTGTTAAAGGAAGCAGGATTTGTCTTAAAGGAGATTTGGAGAAAATCTTCCTTCAATATTTAATGTGCTTGACAAAGTCATGTTCACATGAAGTCAGTTTTGATATGAGGAAGTTAGAATCAGATGGCTTATTTACGTGACTGGCTGAAAGCCCGTCTGATAGGCTTGACATAGAGCACTAATTAATCGCCCAGGGTCTTCTCATTCACTAATCACATTGCACAAAACTTCCCTGCTGGCTGGGGTTCAAGGGCAAACCGTGGGCTTCCCGCCAGCTTATTTTTCATAAGCATTATGCTCCCACTATAGATTAATGTGAACCTAATGTATTCTGTCAGCAGTTTACTTTCCCATGGTGACCCTCTCTGGTTAAACAGCTTTAAATGAAATCTTATATTGAAAATGAAAAGAAGTTTCTTGTGAAAGGAAAAAAAAAGAAAGATTTTCAGTCCTGTTTGTAATCTTTTTTCCCAACAGTATATTCTATTTCAGTTCTGATAAAAATCTGCCAGATTAATTGAATAATGCACAACTGATGCAATAGTTTTCTTTTTATCTGAAAAGTGACCTTATTTTGTGCTTAAAAGAATTTTCCCATCACATTTTTAATTGCAATAACAGTGTGTTAATATGAAGTGTACGCTGTACACAAAACACGTACCTTAACTCATCAAGGATCCACATCAATCCATGGGAATGCTTTACTGCCTGTGTTTGCAGGCGGAAAAATTGAGAATTTGTCAACTTGCTGAGCGTCACATCTGGTAAATTCTGGGGCCCACATTTGAACCAAGGTTTGTCACCCAAGGTCAGGCTTATTTGGTTGTGTTGCAATTAAATGTTTTATAATTCGTACAGTCCCTTTTTACTTTCTCTTTTAACTTGAGGAATTTATCAGTGATTTTTATTTCCATACTAATTTTTTACATTCATGTGAATTAATCATTTTAGAAGCATGTTGATCTTTAGCACCTTGTTTATATCTTCAGTCACTTTAATACCACACTGCTTTTATTCAGCGAGCACAAAAGTTATGACTATCTTTAAACCTAAGGAAATAAGTGCAGCTTATTCATATCCCTCATGCTGTTGTTCATCAAGAGACTCTTCCCAACAATTCTAATAGAAAATGAAAATTCCTGAGTGCACACACATGGATAGTTTCCAAGGCAGTGCTTGGTGAGAACTCAGCCTTCTATCTTGAAACTGTGAATGGTTTGTCTTAAATGCAAATTAATTTGTAAGAGTATGTGTAATACTCTCTTATAAAAGAACCTATAAAAGAGTGATTTGTCAAAACTCATTTCTTTTGTTAAAAATACCTAGAGAGAGCAGGTTGATATTTGGTGGCTTATGTGGGTTCTGCATTAAGCCAGTACTTTACTGCTTAGTATGCACTGCTGATGTTCTTGGTTGAAAGGAATCCATTCCATTTCTTTTTATAGTGTCATGAAGAGTTGGAAAGAGGAAAAACTGAGCTGAACGTACAGAATAAATAACTAAATGGTGCCGGCAGGCTGCCCTTTTGTTTCCAGACACCCCTCCTCCCTTTTCCTTTGTGAGTCACTGAGCCAGTAAGACCGATCAAAGATGCCTCAGTCTATGGAACATTTTATGTGGAGGTGATTTGTCATCCACAACAAAGCCCTAATTGCCTCCAGGCCTTCTTTCACATGATAATCAATGGGTTTGGATCTCCTGACTGTGCTCCAGGTATCCTGCATTTGTCTCTCAAGATTTTGTAGGTTTTGATTGACTATAAAGCGTCAGAAAGATGATGTCAATTCAGTAAAAGTACGAAAGGGATTTTAACCATGAGTATGGAAATGTAAAAAAGAATATGAAATGAAGGCACCTCCCGGCATTCTTTCTGTGATTGTTTGTTTAGAACTGTAACTTCTATGATAGCGATTAAGAAGGCTACACAGCATATATCGGATAGGAGAATGTTTCTCTTGGGATTTAGCATTTTATTATTTTATTTATTTATTTATTTTGAAACAGGGTCTCACTCTGGTACCCTGGGTAGACTGTGATGGCATCATAGCTCACAGCAACCTCAAACTCTTGGGCTTGAGCAATCCTCTTGCCTCAGCCTCTGAGTGGCTGGGCCTATAGGCGTTTGCTACTATGTCCAGCTGGTTTTTCCTTTTTTAGTAGACACAGGGTCTTGCTCTTGCTCGCACATCTTGAACTCCTGAACTCCAGTGATCCACCCACATCAGCCTCCCAGGGTGCTGGAGAGGGTTGGGCCACTCTGCTAGCCAGGATTTAGCATTTTAAAAGGCCCACTGGGAGAAAATCCAGTTCTCATCTTAATATGAACTTGAGGCTTTCAGAGATGATTTCTTGGCTGCCTTTGTTACTAATATTATCAGTAAGGTTTCATTTTGAGGAAGCCTTCTGAATTCCAACAAGAAGTCAGTGTACTTTGAATATCATTTGCTGTAGTGGCTTTGCCTAACTGTGATGTGTATGGACCATGGATACACATAACTCTACATAAATCTAGATACCACTCAGCTCATTCCGTACAATCTCTGAAGAATCGAGTTACATTCTCCTGGTGTTCTTTGACAGTTATTTCTAATTAAGGCAAATGTTTACTAAAATTTACTTGAAAATGCAGTTATTTCTTAGGAATTTTTTTTTTTTTTTTTTTTTTTTTGAGACAGAGTCTCATTATGTCACCCTCCGTAGAGTGCTATGGCATCACAGCTCACAGCAATCTCAAACTCTTGGGCTTAAGCAATTCTCTTGCCTCAGCCTCCCAAGTAGCTGGGACTATAGGCGCCCACCAGGCTATTTTTTTGTTGTCTTTGTTGTGATTGTCATTGTTGTTTCAGCTGGCCGGGTCCGAACCCATCAGCCTGGGTGTATGTGACTGAACAGGAATTCTGGGACCATAATCACTGTGCTGCGGGTGCTGAGCCTTTTAGGAATTTTTCATGTTTACAGTCAAATGAGAAAATTTTGAAATGAAAGAAGAATTCATTGACTGTGGCACAGACATGTCCACATGTTTAGTAACAAGTTATATTTGTTATTATACTCTGTAATTGTATACATGGCTTTTGTTTCTTAAAAAAAGACAATAGATTTGGGCGGCACCTATGGCTCAAAGGAGTAGGGCGCCAGCCCCATATGCTGGAGGTGGCGGGTTCAAACCCAGCCCCAGGCAAAAAATGCAAAAAAAAAAGTAGATTTTATCAGTGAAGCAACAAAAAACAAAACAAATTTAAAAATGTATGCAGATACAAAGATGCAAAGAGCATTTGTGCTTTTTTTATTTTTTTTTTAAATATTAGACATAGATAGCTATTACTTTATATCTCTGCAGCCTCCCCAGCTTTGACAGAGCTCACTTCCAACAGCTCAGGCCAGAGCAAGTTGTGGGTGTTGGAAAACAATCTTCTAGGTGGGGGAAAACACTAGACCCACTTCTGTAAAATAATAACACAGTGTCCAGAACTTTATATCCCAGCTAATAACTCACCCTGCTACAGAGTCATGGATGCTGGCAGAAGACATCAGACTCCTGGGGCAGAACATAGGACTTTATTTATTCATCATACAATACCAACAACCAGAGTATCAGTATTTTTGTGCACTCTTCCTGAGCCATAATCCTTATTGGGTGATGCGAAGAGGACCAGGTGACACTTAGATATATAGTGGTTTGTTTTACAGGAGAGGACCCCTGAACTTAGGGAACTCCAATTTTTTATAATGGTCAGTAAGCTTGCCTGATCTTGCTCTGTCAAGAAACAGTCTATAACTTCCAAGGCTGTCTGCTGTACAGATTTTCTTGAAAAGATAGCCTGTGACAAGGACCCATTTGTAATTCCAGTTAGTGCCTTGCTGGTAAGAGGTGCAGACATGTGTGAGAATTGTCCCCCAACACAAAGTACTCTGGAAACAGGTACTAGATATGCACTGATTCTTTGAATGACTAATCTGCTCTGATTTCTAAGGGTGACCTGTGTGCCAGATGACACAACCAGGAGCCAGAGCATGTATCTCACTATGCTATTGAACAGATGAGTAAAATGTGCTGTTTTAATGTACCACCTATCCATAGCACATTCTTTTCAAATGTCTTCCCTTGCATTTGGTAACCCCAGTCCTGTGTGTTCAGGGCAGATGTTGTTGTTACTGACACTTGAGGAGACCAGCATTCAGTGACTTGACCATGGCCACATAGCTAGTTAATTAATGTCCAGCTTGGCTCTGCACCTGGGGTTTCCTGTCATCCAGTCTGCTGGTCTTTGGAACACATTGCATAACTCGGCCTAACTTTTTTTCTCCTACGTGAGACAAAGAATATTACCAGCTGGTACAGAGGTGATCCCAGGCCAGCTCCAGGAAGTTTCCATCCCTCTCAGCTAATCTCAGGTCTTGCCAGGCCACACCAGGGGTCTGTCTGGTGTTGCTGGTACTGGAGTCAGGAACTTGTTTGAATTAAGAGCAGTTACCTTTTTTAATGCTTTCTTGTTTTATGTTTTTGTTTCAACTTGGTGTTGAAACAAAACAGTCTTGACTGTTTCATAACCTCCCTTGCTTCACAGAGCTTAGGTGCCCGGTGGGCTTGAGTGGCACCTTCCTTCCGTGGTTTCCTGTTGCCCCTTTAATTTGTCTTCTCAGTCTTCCCTCACGTACACTCTCTGCACTTCCCCATAAACCCCAGAGTTCTCCAGGGTAATGCCTTGGTTCCTCTTCTAACAGTAACCTCAATGCCAGATATTTATTGAGCATATTCTATATGCCTGGCCCTTTGCTAAGCATGTTACATGCATTATCTCATCTTAGTTTTCCCAGTGACCCCATGATACAGATACCACTATTGTCTATATTTCTATAAGAGAAGAAATGGAGGACAGATAGGTTAAATTGCTTGTCTAACATCATGTCATAAGTGGTGGAACCTGAATTCTAAGCTAAGTATGACTTTGGAGCCACCTTGCTGTCCAGCCTCTAGACTCCCACATGTATATACCAAGATATTTCCACATCAATGTCTGATATCCATATTGGAGGTAACATGTCTAAAGCTGAAATCTAAAACTGATCTTTCTTCTAAAATAGTGTCTACTTCCGGCATTCCTCACTCTGAAAGTGATATTAACGCCTACCAAGTTGCTTAGGCTAAAACCCTGACTATTTCTTAGATTCCTCTCTCTTCTTTATCTTCCTCAGGATCCTCCCTCTTTCATTCAGTAAATATTTGTTTAAGACCTACAATGAGCCACACACACTGTTCTGCATTTGGGTAATACACAACGAGCTAAACAGACAAAAATTCCTGCTCCATGGAGCTTATGCTTTTGTAGAATGAATATCCCCATTTTATGGATTTGGAAACTGAGGAATAGGGAGGTCAGGTGAATGCCTAAGATGACATATATAGGTTTCAAATCTAGACATGCTGCTTCCAGCGCCCTGGTCTTCACCCTTCACCCAGCTGCCTCCTGCACTGAGCCCTGTGGAGTCTGCCTGAGTCTGCTGTCTTCATCCTGCCACAGCTGCCACTTCCTTTTTTAGCTGGTGTTATTCTCTCCAGGTTTAGTGGCCTCCCAATTTGTCCTGCTGCCTGCAATCTCACTGCACTGGAAAGATTTTTCTAAAATGTCTGATCACTATCTTGCTTAAAATCCTTAATTTGCTACCTGGGGCTTAGTGGTCCCACAACACACTTAGGTCATGCTAATCAGCCTCGCTTAGCCCTCTAACCCAGGGGTTCTCAAACTTCACCACCCATCACAGTTACTTGGTGGGCTTGTTAATACCTTATTAGCTTGCTGGGTCTTGCCCACGGTTTCTGATGCAGTGGGTCTGGAGGCTGCCCAAGAATTTGCATTTCTATCAACTTCTCTGGTGCTCTTGCTGGTGTGGGAGCCACACCCACACCACAAGAACCACTGCCTGCCTGGAGCCTTGAGGGCTGTCCTTGCCCCAGCCCTGGAACCTTTGCAGGTTCCTGAAGGGACATGCTGTGTCAGGCTTTGATCCTTTTGTGTAAGCTGTTGCTGCTGTAGGAGATGGTCTTCCTCTCCCCTTCCTTTAAGATACAGTTTGAGTGTCACTTCCCAGGAAGCTTCCTCTGACCCCTGAAATGATTGCATAGCCTCTGTGTTTCCATGGCAGCCCACATATGTCTCTGGGAAAGCTCCATTCCCTGTGATTGAGTTGTAGTTTTATTTATGTCTCCCCCACCCCCACCCCTGGCAGACTATTAGCTCTTTAAGCAGAGATATCATCTGTTAATCTTTTTCACCTTTCTATCCCTGGCACCTTCAGTGTGTACTGAAGATACTCATTAAATAAAATGAATCCTATAATCCTACTTGTGTCTTAAAGAAAAGTAATCCTATTTTAATTTTTATTTACATTAACCCTTAAATCATGCCTAAGATTTTTTTTAAAAAGATATCAAGATAAATTTCAGCAGTGCAGAAACAGTGAGTTAGAAACTTTCAAATCTGCTATTTAACCCAAACAGCAGGAGCTTATTCTCCACACAGGCTGATGTTTGTCTATAGATAACTTCTCCTGCCTCTGGTTTGAAGCACTTGAGTTATCCTTTGGTCCTTCTCAGCCTTCAAACATTTTCAGCTTTGATTTTATCTAATTGTGGAGTTAACAGATGGAATCACCCAGGCCGCTGTTTTCCTGAGACTAACAAAGATTAGTGGGCTGTAAACGTGCAGTCTCCTTGTTTCCAGCCAGACAGGCCAGCTGAGCTCGCATGTGCCTTTTTCCTCGCTCACATTGCCTCGGTGATTTCCAAGAAGAATATTGGTTTGATCACTTACATAGCCCTCTGTTTTCTTCCCCTCCCATCTCAGATTACTAGTTCTTGCCAAAATGTCAAGCTTCAAACTCTCACAAAGGCATTTCCAAACAAGACCATCCCTGGATTGTAGACATTTCTTCAAGGGGTTCCCCTGTTTTCTTTTGCAAGTTCAAAGGGAAAGTACCCTTTCATCTTCTGGGAAAATGGAGGAGAGGACACAGGTCCATAATGCTTGGGTACCTTGAAACAGGCCTTCTCCCCTGCGCCACCTCACTCCTTTCCCAGGCCCTACTGTGTGCTGTGATTGGAGAGCCATCCCTTGCATTTTAGCTGCATCATTCTGCTTCCATAATTTAACAAGCAAGCAGAGAACAGCCCTTTCCTTCAGGTGGATTGTGTATTCCTTCACACACCAAGTAACCACAGTTTGCCTGGCAGTTCAGAGCAACTGGCATTTCCACCCAGTTATTTGGAAAGAACTGCACGATGTGCCAGAGCATTGTTAGTCCCCAAGCACCGTTGGTCTCATGCCTATTCTGCATGTTTTGTAGTTCACAGAAGTAAAGCATGAAGGAAATCAATCTGGTCTGCCCTAGTCCGTTTTGTATTGCTGGAACAGAATGCCTGAGACTGGGTCATTTATAAAGAAAAGAGATTTTCTTAGCCTCAGTTCTGTAGGCATTGTGCTGGCTTCTGGTGTGGGCCTCTGCTGCATCCTAGCACGATACAGAGGGTCAGAGAGGAAGGAGACATGTGAAGAGGAACAAAATTGGGAGGAGCCTTGCTTTATGCCAGCTTGCTCTTGAGAGAATGGATATATTTCCAGAGAATTATCCAGTCTCAAGGGAATGGGAGCTCACGACCTTGAGAAGGCACCAAGCCAGCCATGGGGGATCCAGGCCTGTGACCCAAACACCTTCCAATACCACCACATTGGAGATCAAATTTCAACCTGAGTTTTGGGGAGGACAAACCAACCACACTCATAACAGTAGCAGGACTCTGTTGGCTGCAAGGGACAGGGAGCCCTGAGATAGCTTGAGCTCAGATGGGAGAGCGTTACTTATGATAGGAACCCAGCATCAGGAAGTGCAGCCAGTGGTCCCAGGGATAAGGGGCTGGAAACGGTTGGAACACAAACTACCTTTGATCTCTTTTCTGCTTTATGCATCTGCGTGTTCTCTCATAGCACACAGCGTACATCCCACCCAGTCTGTTCCAGTGTGGGGGAGACCGAGGCTGACAAAAATCACTAGACCCAACTTGTTGCTGAGTCACGTGTCCAACCTCACTGAAATCATCCATCCAGAGAGTGGGAGTGGCCCCCCTTTACGTGGCTCCAGGACTCACCCTTTGGGTGGGGCAGCTTTCAAAAAGGGAGATATAGATCAAGAAGGTGCCTTGATCAGTACTGGTCAATACTGGTTATCTTCTATATCCCACTTTCTTCCAAGAAGATGATGTAAGAAATAGATTAAACAAAACTAAACCTATATATATTCACACAGAATATCATACAAAAATAAGGAGCCATAAGTTCAAGGAGAAGAAAGATGCATCTAGAAGCCTTGATAGGGAGAAACTTCATTTAATGTAGGACTTCAAAATTAGTGGACTTCAAAATTCTGGGTCCATTCACCCAGAATTCATGAAGCAGAGTGCTAAGAAAAGAAATAGAAATGATTTGAAATTAAATATGGTATCAGTATTCTGACTAGAGCTTGTTAGTTTCTTTTAAATGAAGAGGTATTTGTAGACCCTGCCCCTGGAAGGATCCACAAGGTGGTACCTTCAAGAAGGTAATTGGAGGTGCTCCTGTCACTTTGTGTGGACATGTTCTCCCTGATTACCACAGTCCCTGCCAGCCCTGTGCTCTGACCTGCGGTCGCAACACTCTTTCAGCCCTTGTGATTTTGTGTGTGTATGTGTGCGTACATGTCAGATAGGATACGTGCAGCAAGTGATCCAGAAGTTCAGGAGGGACAGCATCTGATCATTGTGAACAAGGGTGTTGTCTTAGACTTGGAGGAGGCAGGACTTGAAGCTGGCGTTGGTTCTGACCAGTCATAGATGGTAGGGATTGAGGGGGAGGTTAAGAAATGTTATGACGAAGGGGGTGGGAACTATAGTTTATGAGACATTAACTATACCAGGCACCCGGAACAGCTCTTTGGATCTCACTCAGTCCTCATGTGTGTGACCCCCACAATTGCTTAGTGACACTCCTTAGGTGCCCTTATTATCTCCTTCTGACAGATAAGGACACTAGGGCTCTGGGAAGTGAAGAAACCCTCCAGTGGGCCGGGCACGGTGGCTTTCGCCTATAATACTTGCACTCTGGGAGGCCAAGGAGGATGGATTGCTTGAGCTGACAAGTTCAAGACCAGCCTGAACAAGACCAAGACTCTGTCTTTACTAAAAATAGAAAAACTAGTGGGGCATGGTGGCGGGCACCTGTAGTCACAGCTACTTGGGAGGCTGAGGCAAGGGGATTGATTGCTTGAGCCCAGGAATTTGAAGTTGCTGTGAGCTGTGACACCACAGGACTCTCTACCCAGGGTGACCAAGTGACTTTTTTTTTTTCTCAAAAAAAAAAAAAAAAAAAAGAAAGAAAAAGAAAAGAAAAGAAAGACAGAAATCCTCATAGGAGAAAGCAGAGGCCTCAGCAGTCCTGCTGCCTGTCCCGTGTGTTTTGGCCCCTTGCTCCAGCCTGCTGAGCACTGCACTGCAGGCTGAGCCCAGCTGCTCCCTTTGCCCAGAGCACTGTTTCCTGGCATCTGCCCTTTACCTCCTTCCTGGCTTTGCTTCTGCCTCGCTTTCTTGGGGAAATATTGCAGTGCCTCTTCTAGCCTCTGCCACATGATCAATCCCCTGACAATACTGTCTTCTCACCTGTTAAAATTCTGCACAATCTACTTATTTATGCTTCTTTTATTGCCTTTCATTCCCTGCACACGCCAACTGACAAGAGCAGACACTTTGTTTTGTTTCCTGATGTATCCATAGACCCTAGATGACTTCGTTGCTTATAGTAGGTGCCCAATAAATATTTATCAAATGAGTGATGATCCTGAGATTCTGGAACCACGAAGCCCTGGAGTCAAGGTTCAGCAAGCCAGGAGCACTCAAGCCATACAGAGGAGGCTGCCAAGTAGGATGAAGTGAAGGGACAGATGGTGACCCTGCCCAAATGGGGAATGTGCTGTTTACAAGTTACACCATCTTGTCATGAGGATTCCGGACAGTTTGAACGTACAAACTGGGACACCAGGACCTAGTGGCAAAACTAGGATTGACTTTTTGCATATTGAGTTTTCCACTAGGTCAGGCTTACTCCTTTGCCACAGCAGGAATTATGCCTAGAGGCTAGTATTCCTGAAATAAATAACTCCGTGCTCCATAAAGATGTTAGTTTTGTTAATGTGTTAATGTAAGTATTTAGCACATAGTTTGGACTGCTCTACCCCCCCCCCCACCAGAACTGCACTGTGTTTAGGCTAAAGTGTCAGAAAATATCTAATATCTAAAAAATATATGTAATAGCTAATAAAGTGTTATAGCTTCAAGATAATACATCTTTTCCTAATGGCACTCTTTCTCTTTGCCTTATGAATTATTATTTTGAGTATGTTTATAGGATATTAAGCAGATGCTGGGGATATAATTCTTTTTTTTTTTTTTTTAAGCAAAGAGGATTGCTAAGTGTTCATTTAAGAGTTGCCCATGAACTTGATGTGCACTATGTATGTAACCACTTCTTTTTATGAATAAAAAGAGCAGAGGTGTGGAAATATATAAAGATTTTTAAACCATTCGTTTTGTTTTTGTTTGTTTGTTTTTTTTTTTTTTTTATTGTTAAATCATAGCTGTGTACATTAGTACAGTCACCTCTACCCATTCTAAGATGCACCATAGATGTGGCCCCACCCATTACCCTCCCTCCACCCAAACCTCCCCCCACCCTTGCCCTGCCTTGGCCCTTTCCCCATAGTCTTGTGGTATAGTTAGGTTATAGCCTTCATGTGAAAGCTATAATTTAGCTTCTTAGTAGGGCTGAGTACATTGGATACTTTTTCTTCCATTCCTGGGATACTTGGCTAAGAAGAATATGTTCCAGCTCCATCCATGTAAACATGAAAGAGGTAAAGTCTCCATCTTTCTTTAAGGCTGCATAGTATTCCATGGTATACATGTACCACA
>CAUYPK010033954.1:0-66573 GCA_963574355.1 Loris lydekkerianus
TTTTTTCATGTGTTTGTAGATTTTGCGTCTGTCTTCTTTAGAGAAGTTTCTCTTTAAGTCCCTTGCCCACCCTGAAATGGGGTCACGTGTTCTTTTCTTGCTAAGAAATTTGAGTTCTCTATGGATTCTGGTTATTAGACCTTTATCGGAGGTATAATCTGCAAATATTTTCTCCCATTCTGTGGGCTGCCTGCTTGCTTTACTCACTATGTTCTTGGCTGTGCGGAAACTTTTTAGTTTGATCAGGTCCCAGTAGTGTATTTTGGATATTGCTTCAATTGCCTGGGGAGTCCTCCTCATAAAATATTCACCCAGGCCGATTCCTTCAAGAGTTTTCCCTGCACTTTCTTCAAGTATTTTTGTAGTTTCATGTCTTAAGTCTAAATCTTTTATCCAGTGGGAGTCTATCTTAGTTAATGGTGAAAGGTGTGGGTCTCAACTGTGCAATTTGAAGAGTGTTTGCTACAAAGGGCCTGTCTGCAAAGGTGCACGCAGAGTTAGGGGGACTCAGGGGTATACTTTGAGTTTGCAACTAATGACGGCAGGGCCTGTGGAGAGGAACTCAAGTCCCAGAGAGGGCTCTTTGGAAGGGTCTGCGGCCTTCTGTTGAAGGGCACAAGTTTCAGAGACTTGGAGGATGGCTAAATTTAACAAATAGAGGTGTAGGATGCCCTCTTAAGTTTCAACTTCAGATAAATTAAAAAAAAATTAGTCTTAGTAATATCCTATGAAATGTTTGGGATATACTTATACTAAATTTTTTAAAAATATAAAATATGAATTTAACTAAACATTCCATATTTTATCTGAAAACTCTGGCAGAAACGGAGGCAAGGGAATGAAGTACCCAGAGCCCTTTCTTTCTGCCTTCCCATTCTCAGGGCTACCTGCAGGGGCTCCCAGTCCCAACCACACAACAACATAGAAAAGGGCAGAGGACAGTGAACCTGGAGAAGCAGTAGGTGGGACATGACCTTGGATCCAGGGCCTTTCTCAGATCTTGCTGGTGCACTTCTCTCCCTGAGCCATGGGCCAGGCCACCGTGTGCCTCCTCAGTCCTCAACAATTAAAAACACGTAGCCTATTATCCCAAAAGTGATTTCAGCTTCACCAAGACAAAGTAGGAATGGTTTTTGTATATTAACTCTGGGTTGGCTTTAGCAAAAAGAAAAAGAAGGAAAAGTGGTCCATTGATAGCATCCTTTTATTGTAACTCTGTAGTGTCATTGGCTGGCTTCATATATCTAAAGGAAGGAAAGCTGTCAGATCTCCTTTTTAAAGATGACATGTTTGACACCCGGGGAGTGATGAGGCTGTCCCTGTGAAGGTGTCATTAAGAGAGAAAAAGGAGCTGGCTGAAGAGGAGGGGAAGTAACAGGAAGGCAGCTGGGGAAGAGAGGGTGAAGGCAGACACAGGGCCGTGCACACCCTGCACGGTCTGAACGAAGCCCTGCAGGATCCCAGGACACCAGGAAGGTGGGAGGCGCAGCAGGTGCAGCTCTCCCCAGAAAGTCAGGTTTGTCAGAGCAGGAGGGAGATGGAGAGCAGCTTCCAGCCTCCTGGGATTTGGGGCCACCAGCAAGCAAAGTGGGGTGGGGCAGGAAGGCGCACACCTACATATCACAGGCCTCCAAACAGGCTGCCTTCCTAGGGGTCCACTGGGAGCCCCAGACTCTGTTCCTACTGAGTGGGATCTCTGAATGGTGCCCCAGGAAAGGTGGGGAGAAGTGTGGGACCACCAACTGCTGTATGTGCTCCCTGGGAGGCAGGAGCAGCTGCTTTGGGTGTGATCTGGCCCTACCTCTAGCATTGAGCTCTCCCCAGCCTGCGGGTTGGGCCAGAGAGGTGAAATCTGCCTGTAGTCCCATGGAGAGGCACCAAGAAACTTGCTTGCCTTTGTTCAGGCCCTTCTTGGATTCTTTGGCTTCAAACCCTTAAATTAAACTTCAAATTTGTGACTGCAAGATCAGCTGCTTAAAAATGTGAAAAATGACCACCTCCTCCTTTAAATCAAGCATACCTTCTTCTTTTAATATTATGCCTCCGCTTCCTAGATGACCAGGAGAATAATTCTTTCCTGCATTATGGGGAAGAAATGAGGGTAGGGCTCCTTCAATGTAAACTGTATTCTGAAAGGATCCAGAAGGAACAAGTATACCCAATGTGCTCAGATCATTGAATTTAAAAAGCAATAATTTATAGGCTCACTTTTTCCAGTTTTAATTGGAAGGAACATTTATTATTATTATTATCATTACTACTTTTTACAGGAATTGTGGTTTGTCGTTCTGGCCTTTCACTATTCCTCCCCCCTGGGGCAGATCTTTTAACCGCCCCAGCTGAGCACAGCCCTCCTTTCCTCCCTGGTCTGCTGTTTTGCCATTCTGCCATGTCCTTTCCCTCATTTTCATCAAGAGCAAGAAGGCAAATTATTTGCGTATCATTAAATTTAATTTCATATGACATTGAAAACAATTCTATTTCCCTTGAAAGTTACTTCCCTCTTCCTAATAACTAAATAGCGGGAGCTGCCTCTTATCAACCTGCTGGGATTCTTTGGTTTCTGGTCATAGACTTCCTGTTTCAGCTGCCACTTCCTTTTTCCTCTTGGGCTCTGGAATTGCATAGACCAATGATGTCAGTTGGAATATGTATTGATTGGATAGACTGAGATGGAGAGCCAGGGAAGGAGGGGGCTGGGGAGACCCCCATCACTATGTACAGTCGTCTGTGGTGATGAGAAATGGAAGCTTGTGGCTGCTTGACAAGTGATTTCTTTGATGTTTTTAAAGCACAATTCTTCTCTCTCTACCATTCTACTGTAACTGCAAATTGAACCATGCTCTGGCATTCATTTGGAAAGCCAAGTTTCCTGGGGTATCAGAGCAATGCGTTAGTGTCCAGTCCCAAGGTGAGCCCAGCACATCCCACTTCAGATTCTTCCTGCTGCAACCAGCGTACCAACTCTAGGTGTGACAGAGCTGAACTTCATGGGGCAAACTCATTTCCACAGCATGGTCCTTGCTAATGGTGCTCATCACAGTCAGGCAATGTTTCTGTCTACCTCCAACCTCACTTAGAGTTTTAATGTTTCCAAGCAAACATAAACCTTTTGGCAGTTAGAACTGATGTGCACTCACCAAAATTCAATTTCCCACCAATCTATTAAAAAAAAAAGGGGGGGGGGAGCAGACTTAGTATGCTTTAAAAATGGGCTGGCCAGGCCATCAGAAACAGCCGACGAAGATCTTGGCATAGTTGATAATACATTTGCTAGTTGGGAAATGCACTCTGAATGTTCCTCCCAGGTAGCTCTGAGCTCAAGAGTTGTTTTTATAAAAAGTTTAGAAGGAACTAGAGAAATGTTTGGCCTCAAAGTTTTGTGGGGTCTTTGTGTGGATTAGCTGACATGGTGCTGCCTCTAACATCAGCACTCGGCATCTTAGCTGATGCTTTTAGGTTCGTCTTTACTTGTTAGCTGTTCCCTGACTGCAGGGCCCCCAGCCTGCTCCGCCCGCGGGTGAACCACGCCTGACCCGAGGCTTGCTCTTCTGTCTCTGCCATTCTGTGCTTTACTCATCTGCCCTGGTTCACCTGCAGAGACTCGTGTCACTGCTTTGGGTCCCAGTGTCTTCACTGTGGGACGATACTGCCTTTATGCTCTTTGTTCTCTTTAGCACTTTATGATTCTGTGGCTGTCTGCAGGGCATTTGACTTTTGTTTTTATTTCCTGTACACGTCAAGGAAATACTGCCTGTAAGTCCAAGGGAGAAATAAGGTGGTTTTTCTTGGTGGAGGCAGTGGAGGGGAAAGAAGGTACAGTGGACGGCATCTGAATAGGATTGTCACCAGCTGGGAACACATGATAACAAAGCTATTTTTGTTGAAATAATTATTTCAACCAAATGGGTAAAAATGGTAATATTCAGTCTTTTACATGTATCTGGGAAAACCAAGTTTCAAAGGAGGTGACTATGGAACATGGAAAAAGGGCTGGTTTTCCTGGACATTCCCACTGTGTAATTCTGGTTTGCAAGGAGGCAGCTGGGCCAGTGAGGGAGGGGGCAGGTGAGCACAGGTGTAGACAGCAAGGTCTACTTGTTATAGAAACACAGGAGAAATAGGGGACTTCTTTTGGCAGCGACTGGCACACCTGAAATTAAATCGTGACTGCAATTCTGCAAGCAGAAGGCATTTCACCTTTATTTTGCAACTTGGCAACCATTTCACTCTTGCTCCTAGGCAAGGCCACCAGGTGCCCAGCACTTTTCAAAACATGCCTAAGGTGGCCTATGTGTATCTTCCCCAGCCCTATGGTAATTGAATATTGAGTTGAAGCTATTCTTTTAAAAATTATTACTTTTTCTTTATATAAATTGAGCCTATTGGCACCTTAGATTATGGCCGTGTGTGGAGAAGTTGCACTGTAATTTTGAAATTATAAACCAGATTAGTTTATGGGAGAATAGGACAGAGCCTTAGCAGACACGAGGGGCTACCTGCAGATAAAGTGATTCAGTCTTATTCTGTTCACACATCTCAAAGCTTGAACAAAACTTTAAAATCTTGCCAATTACATATCTGAGGTGGAAACAGCCTATTAGATCAACCTGGCCATTCACAGCGGGTGAAATATAACTCCCTGTGGTGTACTTCCTCAGTTCAGCTTAAAATGACTTTAGTGAAAGGTCAGATGCAACCGCCCCTGGGAGATGCTTCCTCTCTCTAAGAGGCTGATGTTTACCTTTTTTTAAAATTCTAATGCTCTCTCTAAACTTGTTCCCCCCATTCGGTTTCTTGACATCAGTTTCTGTTAAGACTCCCGACTCCCTTGAGCAACTGCCATCAAAAATGGATATTTCATCACTGCTCAAATTTTCACTCTAAATAGAAATACTTCAACTACCTCTATGGATAATTAGAATGCTTCAAGGGATGATATTTCAATGTTGGTCCTTTGAAAAATTAATTTTTTAAACTATTTCAAGACTGAATAATTTTTAATCATGTTACCTGACACTGAAAAGTTCTATCTTTGGAATTCTTGAAAGAAATATAAATGCTTCACTTTATTTTTGGCCTGTAAGAACTTTTGGGATGAGGAGGCTTCGATGGCACCCACAGAGGGAAGGATCCTGGCTCTCCTGCCACAGAGTTGCATAAATCAGGCCTTGATTCAATGGTCAGGTGAGCAGCACACACCTGAACTCTGCCCAGGTCTTCCTGCACCTGAACTTGGGTGACAAGTCGGGAGCTCTTGAAGTTTTCCATGACCTGAGAAGCACTTCTTCCATTACTTTTTGGGATAAAATTGTCAGAACATTATTATTTGCTGATTAAAACTAAAGCCCAAACTCTATTCTTAATCTTTTTGGGTCCAGGGCATGCTCTGTAGGGCAGCTACCTAGTCCAGAATACCACATAATTTCATTTTGTCTTGGGTATTTAATTTTATTCTCTTTATACAAATATGATAAAACCTCCATAGCTGACCGTCTCTCAACATCACCACCTCCCCAAGTTCACCTAATTTTCACAGACATGTACCATGTGTCCAGATAAGTGCAGCAGGCCTAGTTCCTTATGCTGACCAGTCTGTTATGGTCCCTTGGGTGGTCAGCTTACAGAGGTTCTGCTATGTGTGAACCAATCTTCCTGGTAAGAAGGCCCAGAGTTAAAGCTGACCCATCTCTAAGCAGTTATTTCCAAGAAATCAGCAATTGCCTCAGTGCCATTTTAAAAAAAGCAAACAGAGTAATGTGTCTTCACTGTGAACATACCGTGAGAATGGATGAGGAGGATGGTGGCTGTGGGTCAGGAAACCAGAAGGTGTGCAGTTTTACCACCACATGCCGGGAGTTCCTGAGATGTAGCACCCCATAAATATGCGTTTGCAAACACAGCCACACACCTCTAGGCACCATCCCTCCCTGCCTTAGGACATGGTGACGGAGAACGCTCCTGCATGTTCAGAATGTTTGGAAGTGTCCTGAAACATGGGAAATCAGAGGTCTACATGGTGGCATCCTCTGTTCTGCTGCTGTACACACACTACAGGGAGTAAAACGCGTGACTGGGTGGGGACTCGAGGTGGGTGGCAGCCTGGGTTTGAGATGTTGAACAGTAACGGGCACTCATCAGCTCAGCTGTGGCTGGTCCTGGGATGGACTTGGCCTCAGCCTTGCTTCACAGACTCCCTTTTAAGGTGCCAAGCACAGGTTTGCACCTGAAATCAAACTCTGTATACACCAGAGCCATGCACCAAGCGGGGCTGAGCACATAGGGAAGCTGTACACCCTGAAAATGTGCAAAGGAAGACACCTGTCAGCTGGGATAGAGGCCCAGTGTCGAGGAGCCAGAGTGGGAAAGGGTCCTTTCCCCTGAGACAACACAGTCTGGCAGCGTAGTGACAGCCAGGGGCAGGAAGGGCACAGAAACGGGGGCCAGGAGAAAGGTGGACACCCACACACTGCCCAAGAAAGGCATTTTAATCATGCAGCGCCAGCCACAGAGAACAAAGGGAGGGAAAAAGGCCCAAAGTCCCGACTTCTGACAACAGCTTTGGTCGCTTGCTGTAGAGCTTATGATGAGTTTCCAAGCCACACTGGCTTTCTTTCCATGCTGGTCGCCAAGCCTGGGCTCTTATCAGCCTTCCTTCTGCACCGAGCCTGGAAGGCACCCACAGCTCTGCTTCTGCCCTTCCTCCCTGAACTCCCCCTGGAGTTACGGGCCGAGGATTAGAGGAGACTCCGTGGGCTCAATCAGGGGCTCCTATTAATTAGGCTAATTGATGTTCCTTTGAGGCTACTTAAAAATGGCCTGTAATTATGATTGAAATTGACTTTTTTTCCTATTTGGAACTGGGAACTTTATGAAATTCCCTATAGTGGTGAAATTTTTTTAGAGTTTAATCCTTTGAAACTGGTAGTTGGGATGTCAGAAGCTGGGGAGAAAAGTGAATGCCCGAAGGCGGTCACCTTAAAAGGGTAATTCGATGCCTGGTGAAACCAGAGGGAGAAAACTCCAATTATTGCAACGCTATAAAAGGAAGAAATATGACAATTAGGCCTGGCAGAATGAAGGTGTAGGGTAAAGCCTGACTAGAGAAACGCCTTCTGTGGAGTTACAGCTGCTCCTGTATTTGGGGGCACTGGAGGAGCCACACACTTTTCAAAAAATTTCAGATTGATATGAAGGTACAAATGTTCAGGTTACATTGTTTTCATTTCTAAGGTGAAGGAGTTGAGCCCTTCACCGGGGGCTGTGCTGAGCAGCTCACACTGTGCACGCCAGGTGGGAACCCGCCGTTCACCCTCCCTCTCCCCCTCCCTTCCCCTCACTAGACTGTACTTTTGTTCTTTCGTGGGGGTGTGTAGTTGTTTATAGATGCTGGTTTCCCATTAGTATTGAGTACATTGGATACTTTTCTCCCCCATTCTTGTGATTCTTTACTCAGAACAAGGTGTTTCCGCTGCATCCAGGTTAATACGAAAGATGTAAAGTCTCCATCTTTTCTTATGGCTGAGTGGTATTAATCCCTGGATCGGTGGATGGGCACTGGGGTTGTTTCCGTGACTTGACGATTGTGCATTGGAGAAGCTATACATTCCTAACAGCTGGAAAAGGAAGGGTGTGGGGGTTGGAGCAGATGTTCTGCAAGGAGAAGAACACGGGGCAAGAAAGCCTGATGGTGACAGTTGGCAAAGGACACCGCGTCTACAGGGAATATTTCTGTTAAAAAAGCTGAGGCTTTTAAAGTATATACTGTGAAGAAATGACTGTACCAGAAGCTGGACAGATGGAAGTGGCAGAAGAAAAAGCACTTGGTTCAGAGGAAAAAATGAATCTGCATGTTGCACAGTGACGTGTATCTGAATTTCTATTATTGGCTTGAAATGAAATGTTTCTAGGTGAATTGTGCACTGATTAGCACATACCTGAGCGTAGACAGTAGATGGGGCTTAAACCCCCAAATAACAAGAGCTTAAACAATAAAGATGTTTACTTCTCTTTCACATAAAAGGAATCTAGAGGTAGGTAATTGAGGATAGTCAGGGTGGTTTCAAGGAGCAGCGAGCATCTGTGTTACTGTTTTGCCATCCTTGGCATAACATGCCACCTTAGGGCCCAGTGTGGCTGCCTGAGCACCAGCCATTGCACCTACGTTTCAACCAGAATAAGGCAGATAGGAACAAAAGGTATCCGTTTACTTCATTTTAAGATTTTTTTTGCACTTATATACTCACATGATATTGAATAGAACTTAGTTCTGTGGCCACATTGAACAGTAAAAGAGACTGGAAACTGGGCTACTGATGCTCTGCCCCAAATCAGTCATTTTATAAGTAAGGAAAAGTGGATAAACTAAGGCAGACAAGTAGACTGAGCCACAGCACATTTCTGCTCACGGAGTTCCGTGGCATGCGCATGCCTGGTCACCTGCCTGGTCACCTGCCTGGGGGCTTCTCTGAAGTGTCGGATGATTGGTTATTCTCTCGCTCCATCAGCTTAAGCAGGTTTTCACTCAGAAAGTGGAGGGCAAAGGTGGCTTTTCCGTGGTTTGCAGTTGGGGTAGCTAGCTGCTGATTCTGGGCAAGGACTTTCAGTTCTTTCCATGTGCTCAGTGAGAAGGAGGGAAGTGTTTGGTATGTTTTCCTCACCCCTAGAGGGAATCTCAGTTACCCACTTTCCTTCAAGTTTTTCTCCAGTAAGTACTGAACTATCTTCTATGTAAATAAAATGAAAGCTTGCGATTCTGTCCTTAAAAGCACAGAATCATCCCTCTGGTTTATATAATATTCCTCTTCTCCCCCAGCCCCAATATAAACAGGCTGGGTATGACTGTGCTGCAGGCAGTGGGCTTCTAAATTTGGTAGAAAGGGCTTTATTTTAGGGTATCAGCACCTTGAAGAAGTACTGGAAAGCCGAGAACCTGGCCTGATGATGCCCAG
Source organism: Loris lydekkerianus (assembly GCA_963574355.1). NCBI lineage: Eukaryota > Metazoa > Chordata > Mammalia > Primates > Lorisidae > Loris > Loris lydekkerianus. Next base: position 8,952 of record CAUYPK010033954.1, read on the forward strand.
CCAGGAACAATGCATGTGGAAAATAAATGACCATGTGATAGATTATTCTAGCAGAAGCCCCAACTGCTCCTAGTGCTGCCTGGTACACAGCATCAGGTGGTGGGCAGTGGGATGTCACCACAGCTGCCCCAGAGAAACCCCAAACCTCCACCTTGGTGCTCCCCACAGGTGGAATCTTCTTGTGTTTGGCTGCCCCCCTGGTGCTCACTTCTCCCTTCTCAGATGCTGCCAGTGCACCTGCTTGGCCAGTCCTAACCTGGGCAGCAGGATTCTGTGCCCAGAATTTGTGGGGATGAACTTCTTCCAGCCTCTAGGCCTTGGGGTAGACAGAGAAGCTGGAAGGAAAGGGCATTGGGTGGCCAGCTGCCTGCTGCCATGGCAGGAGAACAGCCCCTGCACTGGGAATGGCCCTTTACAGCTTACAAGGTGGGCCATGCAGCGTGCACACTCTCCCCATCCCCCTAAAAGATCTCTAGGCAAAATCAAGCCTAGGACAAAATTTGAAACTCAGGAAGGCAAATCCAACCAAAGTCAAGAGTTGGGACTTCAATTCAAGCTATCTCTAGTTAGGCTGTTTCTCATCATACCTCACTGTTTTTTTCATGAAAATGTAGATATTTTGACTAGTGTTATGGGCTGAATCATGACACCCCAGCCCCAAACTTGTATGTTGAAGTCTTGATGATTGTTACTTCAGAATATGATCTTGGAGAGAGGGTCTTTACAGAGGTAATTGAGTTGAAATGAGGTCATTAGGGTGGTCCCTACTCTAATGTAACTGGTGTCTTTATAAGAAGAGGAGATTAGGACGCAGCCATGCCCAGAGGGCTCACCCTGTGAGCACGCGGGGAGCGCATGCTGTCTGAGAGGTCTCAGAGCACCTGGTCCTGCCAACACGTTGACCTTGGGTGTCCAGCTTGCAGAACAGTGAGAGGATATATTTCTGTACTTTTTGTGGATGCCCAAACAAGCTGTTACACCTGGGAATGAATTTTCCTTTCCGTTAGGCAAGTTATGGTTTGTTCCATGATAGTTCTGTCTTCGTTTCTTGTTCCCTTCCCCGCCTTTCTGAATTTGGAGAAGGCGTGATCTCATTGGTGTTACTGTGTGCGGTTGATGCCCGTGGATTTGCACTCCGTTGTTAGCTGATGCTGCAGAGAGATGGTCATTTTACGTAGGCAAGAGTGCGTCTAGGTGAGAGCCAGAGAAACAGAACAACAGGGAGTGGACGAGTGGGAGGAGCCAGCCGCCAGCCGTCGCATGTGGTTGACCAAATTAGGCTCTGCACCAACCAGAGCCCGGTCTGAACAGTTGAAGACTGTGGGTTTCAGAATACCTCTATTTTAGGACAAAAGAGAATTGCTCTCTCTTGGGAAAAGCTGTAAGTACCAAAAAAGGTGCTGGCTTGGTAAAGGGAAAGTCCGAAGAAATGGGAATTGTGTTTTTGTTTGGTTTGGAGAGCACAATAGATGTGGGAAGTCCCCTTGCCTGGCACGGTTAACGCCTGACCTGGCTCATTCATCTCTGTCTCTCAGCAAAGACCTGGAAAATTGCAATTCTATGCACCAGCGGCCCCTGCTCAATAAATGTGGAGCCAAAGGCAGGAGCAGGAAGTGGCCCAGGCCCCCAGTGCTGGCTGGCTGGGGTCCCCTGCGCCCCACTGCAGAGGGACCACGGCTTGGGAGCTCGGGCTGAAGGACACTGTGGTGGTCTGCAGGTCTTGTTTCCAGCCTTTTAAACAACTTACTGTCCTTGTTTTTTTATTGGTGTTTCATAAAATGTGACGCTGTATGCCAGCCTTATTATGCACTAGGTGTATACATTTATTTTTATTATTTTTGTCTCTGGAGGAATTGACGTTTTCCTCAACACTAGATGCTTTATTGGAGGCATGAAGAATAAAAATTCCAATCCTGTCTTGTGTTTCCTACCGTCTCTTTGGTTTGCCTGGTCTCAAGGGTTGGTGGGGAGGGTCTTTACAAGGGAGCCCACGCCAGCCCTCCTTGGTCGGGAGGTGGCCTTGGTGGTGGGGAGTGCCCCAGTGGTACAAGGGCTGTGTCAGTTAGCTTCATTATATCCAGGGCAGCTCCACCACAGATGGTAATGCCTTTAAAGTCAGGGTTAGACTTTGAAAGAAGGCAGGACATTCTAAGAACCCTGGCATTAATGCCCTATTTGCAAGGCATACTTAAATTAAATGACTTATTCCGTTATAGCCTGCTAAACTTTCCGTGCTTTATAGTATGCTGTGTGCTTCCACTCCTAATGAAGGAAAACTCCTACTCAGGACAATTATATCCCAATTTGCTGCTTATGTACCAATTTCTGATCTACAGGATTAGGCCTTAGGAGGTAATTTGTTTCTGTCAAATAAATCTTAACATGTGGAAAGCTATAAATATATAAATGAAAGCCCTTATCTATTTGTCCGTGGTACGTGTGGTGTGTGTGGGGTGTGCATTTGTGTGATATGTTTGTGTGTGTGTATGTGGTGCGTGTGGAGTGTGTGGTGTGTGTCCTGTGACCTGGGTGAGTGGAGTATGATATTTGTGTGCTGTGTGTGGGGTGTGTGTGATATGGTACATGTAGTATGTGGTGTGTGTGTGGAGTGATGTGTATGTTTTTGTACATGGTGTGATATGCATGTGTGGTGTGCTGTATGATATGTGTGTGTGCTGTGTGTATGATACGTGTGGTGTGTGTGCTGTGTGTGTAGTGTGATGTGTGTATGATATGTGTGTGGTGTGGTGTGTGTGCTGTGTGTATGATATGTGTGTGTGGTGTGCTGTGTATATTATATGATGTGTGTGTATGATATGGTGTGTGTGCTGTGTGTATGATACGTGTGGTGTGTGTACTGTGTGTGTAGTGTGATGTGTGTGTTGTGTGTATGATGTGTGTGGTGTGGTGTGTGTGCTATGTGTATGATATGTGTGTGTGGAGTGCTGTGTGTATTATATGATGTGTGTGTATGATATGGTGTGTGTGCTGCGTGTATGATATGTGTGATGTGTGTGCTGTGTGTGTTGTGTGTATGATAAGTGTGTGTGGTGTGCTGTGTGTATTATATGATGTGTGTGTGGTGTGATGTGTGTAGTGTGTGTATGACATGGTGTGTGTGCTACGTGTATGATACGTGTGGTGTGTGTGCTGTGTGTGTAGTGTGATGTGTGTGTTGTGTGTATGATATGTGTGTGGTGTGGTGTGTGTGCTGTGTGTATGATATGTGTGTGTGGAGTGCTGTGTGTATTATATGATGTGTGTGTGGTGTGATATGTGTGCTGTGTGATATGTGTGCTGTGTGTATGATATGTGTGGTATGTTGTGTGTGGTGTGTATGATATGTGTGTGGTGTGCTGCGTGTATGATATGTGTATGGTGTGATATATGTGCTGTGTGTATGATATGATGTGTGTGTGGTGTGATGTGTGTGGTGTTAAAACTAAAAGCTGCTGTGCTCATGACGTGTTGCCAGCACCTCCAGGCAGTGACCTTACATCTTAATAAACTTGGACACAGTATATTTAAGATTTTCCTTTACCAAGCTCAAGGTTAACATAAAGTATTCATATTTTTGAATTATGCTTTGTTTCAAACTTTTCATCCTATCTGGGGCTGTGGCAGGATCCATGAATAGCTCTGTTGTGCCCCGGAGACTTTTCATGTCTAATTTTGGAGAAATTTATGTTAATTATTTGCAGTCTGACACTCAGAGCTGAGCGCAGCTGAAGCATAGCTTGTAGGAAAGTGTGGTTTCTCCATGCCCTGAAGGGGCCGTAGCCTCCTCCCTCCTCCGACTGGGTCTGGCCTCGCCTGGGGGAGCGCGGCCTCCTTGTTCTCTCCCCAGAGGCCCCACCTGACACCCTTACCTCAGGCAGCTCTTGGTTTTTTGAATCTCTGAAATTCCATTACTTGCCTGAGCAGTCGCCTTTCTGCTTCTCCGGGCTCTCATGGCCGCAGCACCCCATGGCTGCCCTGGGCACCGCAGGCCCTTGGCCGTGAACGCCCCGGTGTGCGTTCTACTGGAGAGCCTGGTTAAACCAGCAGAGTTGGCAGGCTGGTTGACTGTGTTACATGTAAGAGATGTTTTTCCCCAGAGCGACATTGTCTGGTCCGTACAGAAGCTTATCAACTTGTCCTGCATCTCGGGAGCCGCAGGAGGAGCGGTGTCCCCATGCAAGCACGCTGTGCAGGAGGCCTGGATTTCGAGCCAGCTCGTATTTGTGAATGGTCTCGGGAGGGGCCCCTGGGAAACCGGACAATGAATGCTTCCTGCAGCCCTCACAGATGGGTGCAGAGGGGAGCAAGGCAAAGAATACAAAGCTCCTGTAAATCCCGTAAAACCCCCAAGTTGGGTGAAGCGCTGAATTTTTTCAGCTGAATTACAGGCTAAATTTTATGCCCACCGCCCCCAGCCCGCCAAATTCATATGTGGAAGTCCTCACCTCCATGCTGTGTTTGGCGATAGCATCTTTAAAGGCATGATTAATGTGACATGAGGCCATTAGGGTTGGTCCTCGTCCAATAGGACTGAGTCCCTGCAGGAAGAGGAAATCTGGGCACAGAGAGGCAGCAGGGATGTGTCCTCACATGCAGGACACCCCGGGGAGAGGACGCTGAAGCCAAGGAAGGCGGCTGCAGGAGAAGCTGACCTGCTGCACCTTGACCTCTGCTCCAGCTTCCAGAACTGTGAAAACACGTTTCCATTATTAAAGCCACCCAGTGTGTGGTATTTTGCGGTGGTGGCCTGGGCGAACTGAAACTGACCCTCAGTATGTGAGGACAGACGGGAAGACCCTTTGGAGAACCTCCTCTAGCTCTGACTGTGCTTATTGGAACTGATAGAGGCAAGAGGAATCTTGGTATAGGAAACTATTTCTCCACCCTTTGGATTTGCATGACAATATCAGAGTTTTGTAATATTCATGTGGGATTGTCTTCAACTGGCGGAATTCATTGCTTTTATATTGATGGTTCCCTATCTTACATTTCCCCATCAAATGATCTGTAAAAGAATATTCACTTCAGTATGTGAGGGAGTTTCAATTTAATGCTCAATAAAGAGTGATTTTTATTGCAATTCCATCTTTAAGAAGGGCCACCTGAGTGGTTCTCTTATGACAAAATAAAACACGTGATAGCAGAGGCCACTTTCTGTCTCAGTTTTTTGCAAGGCAAAGGCAGGATTTCAGAAGGTGGCATAAGATATATCTATACCAGAGCAAATCACAGGCTTGAATAGGACCATGTGGCTTCCTGTTATAGGAGGCTGTGGCAGAACTGAACCAGGCTATGTCCAAGGTTCAGAAATCAATTCTTCATTGCACCGGGGCCATTGGCAGAGTAGTGTCGGGTCTTGGTGTTTTATAAAGTTTCTGCTGGGGGTGGGGATGACTCATTGCTTGGGGCCATTTTGTAGCAGTGCTCTTTGTTGAGGGGGGAGAGAAAGAATGCACAATGTAATAGATAATAAACAGGTATGTGGATAGACAGATGGGTGGGTAACACATGGGTAACGCAGCAGTTAATGTTGGCTTCCTAGCCTGGTAGACACTGATTTTCATCTCTTTTGAGATGAGGTCTTCCAGGTGATGGAGTGGGCAGACTTGGATGAAGTCTAGAGGGCTTTGGGGACTCTGGGGGCTCCTGGCGCACCCAGACACACAGGATGTTGCAGTTATGGGGTGTGCTCTGAGCTATTCTGGTGAGGAAGTTGGTTTCCAGTCATCCTCTGACGGAGCTGGAGTCTTCATCTTCTAACAGGTCAGCTCACTGCCAGCAGTATTATTATTCTCTTGACTTTGTGGTCAGCATGAGAATTGCAGAATGTCTATCAGGAGGGAAAATGGTAGAGTTCCAGAACCCAGGGCAGACACAAACAGGAATGCATAGTTCTGGACAGTTCACCAAAGTGTTTTGGTGAAATATTAGTTAAAAGGATAAAGCCTCAGATAAGTTAGATTTAGCAAAGAACGATTTGAGACCTGGGCAGCCCCAAGAACTCTGGCCTTTGACGTGGGCGGGCAACTTATGGACAGAGATTGGAAGTGAGGCACAGGGCCGGCTGAACTGGCCACCCAAGTTGTGCCCTGTTTGAGTCAGATGCCACCTGTGGCTGACGGTGGCTGCTGTGCTTGGCAGACACCCAGCTGTCTGTTCCTGGAAGACACCTGCATAGCACTCTTACCAGTTAGTTTTTGTGCTATGTTAGTTGCAGTTCATTAAGAACCTAGTAAGGTTTAGTGTAACATGCTGCTTGCTCAGAATGACAAAAGCCACCAGTGAGGTGAGGTGGCCAATGTATTCTTTCAGTTTGGGCAGCAGAGCCCTACACAGAAATGTCAGGGACAGGACACCCAACGCAGATGTGAAACTTCAGACATCATTAAGAACAAACAAGTAGAAATATGTGTGAAATAATTGTCCTGGAGCCTGGAAATGACAAGGACGCCTGTGTTACTGGTCCCCTGCTGTCTCCCGGTGTGGTCAGTGCCCTCCTGGCCATCGAGACGGAGCCCCTCTTCTGCACCGTTCCATCTTTATACTTATGTGGCTGTGAGCTGTGGGTGCAGGGACGCCAGGGCCGAGGAGCCACGTTGCCACACATGCCCCTTTCACCTGCCTTTGTGACTCTGGTCACGTCCTGTCCCATACACCATGGCCTGCAGTTTAACTTACAACCTCATTTAACAGTGGGGGGTGGGCAGAAGAGGCTTTTCAAAAAGGCATTTTATTTTTTATATCTCCTTTTGTAGATAAGGAAACTGAGAAGCTGAGAAGCAGAGACCCTTTCCCAGAGTCACAGAGCAGTGGGAGGTGACCCCCAGACCTGGACACTACATCCCTACCCCTGCTGTTACCCTGTTTTGTGCAGGGAGGATCTCGGATCTCAGAGTCCTGAGTGGGTCAGCTAAGGACACAGGGCCTGCGTTTTGCCTGTCCCCTGGCCAGGTGTCTGTGGCAGGCACTGCCCTCAGCACTGAGAGGCTCCAATACTCATCGGAGGCTCCCTGGCCAAGAGCCCAAGTCCGTGGGGATTACTCAGGGACCTGCACCCACCCAGGGTTTCTCTGGCTCTGCTGGGTCCCCACAGAGGACGGATGGGTCATGGGCCCTGGCTGTGGGGCACATCTGTGTCTTCCTGGTTCCATCCTGTGTCTACTGATGGATATCTTCCCTGGGACACCTGAGTTGGTGCCACTCCTCTCCCCACCACGCCCTGCACCTTCTGAGCCTCTGCCCTGCCACACAGCGTCTCCCAGTGTCCTTCTCAGGTGTCACATTTTCCATCTTTTTCATGGTCTCCTTTGTGGACTGTGCCCCCTCTGGTTGTCTCCACAGTGGCTTTGCCACAGCAGCCCCGGCCACCCTCCTGCAGAGGCCTGTTCAGACTCTGTGGCAACAGTGGGGAAACAAGGCGAGGAAAGGTCTCTGAGACTGGTCCCTGCGGAGGGTAAGGTGTGTGCTTAGTCCTCCAGGTGGAAGTAGGTGCGCAGTGCCTACCGTGCCAGTTAACAGATTGAACGGAGCACCTGCCATGGGCTGGGCCCTGTGCCAGATGCTGAAACCAGGTAGGCAAGTCCCTGCCCTGGCAGAGCTCACATGCCAGTGGGGGAGGTGGAGGCCAACCAGGGGAGGACAGAGTGGCAGAGTGACGGGTGTGACTGTGCCCCGAAGAGCCGATTGCAGACTGTGTGTTGGTGTGTCCATAGGGGGATATGTTTGAGGACTCTACCCTCCTGAAACCCTCCATACTCCCCTGCAGGCAAGGCCCAGGGCTTCCTTTGGCCAGCAGAGATGGCCCTGGTGCTGCCAGCAGCCCCTAGCTCTGCCCTGGAGTGACGGGGCCACTGGGACCCTGTGCCCTCGTTGCTATTCCTAAGGTCACTCATGTGGGCAATCTTGCAGCCTCCGAGGCTCTGAAGAATGCCCTGGGGGTGGGTGCTTGGCTGTGGTCCTGCCCTACACTCTACTTCTGTGGATCTGCTGAGTCTAAGTGTTCAGTGCTGTCCTGCCCTGGCTCTCAAGGCCACACAGAGCCATCTCCAGTACCTCAGAGAACCTGCACTAGGCCTGGGGCCATGGAATCTGATCAGCTGTCCCTCCTCATCTGCCTTGCACGTCCCTGCTGGCTCGACCAAAGGAGCCCTATGTAATTCCCGTAACAGCGGCAGACCTTCCCCAAGGAGCCCTATGCTCCATAAAGTAAAGAGAAAGCCATTCCTTAAATATCAGTGTTTTTTGTTAAGCACTTAATATGTTTCAAATGAGGGAAGAATCAATACATTACTTTTGGCTGAGATTGATGTAAGAGATAATCATATAATTGATTTTTATGACCCGTCCTTATCTCTCTTTACATAGTCCCTAAATATACATAATTTTCTGTGCCTTCATTTATCATTTGTCAAAAACCACTATTGCTGCTTTCTTTCATTATTTTAAAAGGGGAGAGATGAATCAGGCCTTTCAGAAACTTCAGGCTGCAGCAACATTTTAAGTCTAAAAGAGAAACCTCCCATTGTGGTTAGAATCTGAGTAGATTTTTCCCTTTTTTAGCCACTGTAGTTAGTGCAAGGATTCCTGTGGGAGTAAGAGGATTTGGGCCTGCCAACCACCTACGACAACTCCAACTCCGAGTGTTGCAGGTGCCATATCTCTGCGGGTGTTGTTGGCACTAAAAGGGCGTATTGCTATTGGTACAAGCAGTGGAGTCTTTGGGTTTGATAGATACTTGGCCCCCAGTTCCAGGCTCATGTGATAAGATCAATTAAACACCTTTAATGCATCTACTTGTGTGACACAAGAAACTCTTTCCTGTCCCAATGATCCTTCACCTTAGTGTTCTGCCATGAGATCAGAGTGTGGATGGCCACTGGGTGCAGGAACAAAGTGTTCTACTTGTCCCCTGAGTCATCTGGATTCTCATGGATTAAAAAGAGTGCCCCCAAGTATTCCCTAAACATTGGTGCCCTCAAAATCCCTGCTTATGTGAGCTTGGTAGCACATTTCAGAAAGAAGAAAACAGTTCTTTGATTTAGGTCATGGTCCCATGAGCTCAACAAGGCTTGCAAAGGCAGAGTCAGCGTCCCCTCCTCCCAGATGGGGGTGCTATTAGGGGGCTTCAGGCAGAAGCTGCTCAGTCTCTAGGAAAACTGAGAGGAGCTTGCTTAAGGGTTTGCTGAGGGCATGTCACAGGAGCAGGCACACCTGAAATAAATGCTGCTTCTTAGCTATCATCCGTCCATCCATCCACCTGTCCATCAGTCCGTCCATCCATCTGTCCATCAGTCCATCCATCCATCCATCCATCTGTCCATCAGTCCATCCATCCATCCATCCGTCAGTCCATCCATACATCCGTTTTTCCGTCAGTCCATCCATCCATCCATCAGTCCATCCATACATCCGTTTTTCCGTCAGTCCATCCATCCATCCATCAGTCCATCCATACATCCGTTTTTCCGTCAGTCCATTCATACATCCATCCCTCAGTCCTCCGAGGGGGTCAGAGAGAAGAGGGGGAAGGAAAGGATGACAGGGCAAGCAGGAGAGAATGAGCTGTCTCCCCTCAGACACCCCAGTCCCTCCCCTCCTCTACTGGAGCTGAAGCCTGAGCACTATTATGCAGAGTCACTGAGAGAGGACATGGATGGATCACACTTAGGTTGGTGACAGTCAGGAATCGGGCCCACTCTCTGCTCCTTGGGTGTGGCCTTTTCTCCTGCCCCCAAAGTCCCCTTATTCTCCTGTCCCCAAGCTGGACGTGCCCCTCACACAGCCGCCGCCTCTGCTCCAGCCGCAAGCTCCAGGTGGCAGCAAGGCTCTTGGCCCAGGTCCCAGGAGAGGTGGGTCCTGTCCCCGGTTCTGGCTTGAGCTAACTCCAGAGCCTTATTTGTCACTTCGCCTGCGGTCAAGGAGTTGATCTAAACTCTGGCTGTACCTAGAGTTTTACAAAGTGTAGCTGCCAGGGCTTCCCCAGGGGTGCCAATTTATCTAACTTGCTCTTCTCTCAGGAACACCCTTCCCACTGGGGCTGTGCAAGGAGGTGGCCCTGAGTCTGGGGTTGGGCCCCAGGGCCTGTATTTAAAAAAGAAAGAAAAGGAAAAAAGATGCCTTTGATAATTCTGATGTTCGGTCTTTACCAGACTGAAGGATTTTAAGAGCTTTTTCCCTCTGTGACAGAGGCATGTTAGTCATTTATTTGCTTTTACCACTTGGCTGCACACTGACCACGCTCCGTAAGATGCACAGCACAGTGGGGCGAGCAGCTGGGCCTTTGCTCTGGCTTGCATCCCATTTCAAACGTTATTACAGTGTAAATTACTTAAATCCTTCTGCCTTAGCAAACAAATTGCTAAGCCTACCTTGTAGGAACAAAATGTTAAGATTTGTGAAAGCTCAAAGTGTGAAGGGCAGGTGGTGCTGTTCGGTCTTGACGACAGGAAGAGCTGCTGACTGGCTGACGGCAGGGAGCAATCTCATGGGCCCCACCCTTTACCTTGTTAGCCCAGAGCCCTTGTGAGTGTCAGAGACCGTTGGATCAATACTGCAGTAACATTTAAATTAGACCTACATGAGATAGCAGGAGAAAGTGACAGCACAGCTAATATTTTGAAAACCATATGCAGACTATGGCCATTCGGAACAGAAAATCATATGCAGAAAATAGATGAAGTGTTGAGATGTGTCCTTGAGTTTCACTGTTCCTCTCTAGATGCAGAGTTTAGGCAGCAGGAGGGGGTGGATTCTGAGCTCTGTCGGAATTCTCTACTGGAGTTTACCTTGGCAGGGTAGCCCTCGTCCTGAGCTGGTAACGACCCCTGCAATTGAGCACACGCACCGCCCCTTGGACCACCCAGCTCCCCTTACCCAGAGCTGCTGCCTGCTCACTGTCCCAAGCTCAGCTTTCTCTTTGTGTTTTCCTTGCTACAGATGGGCAGAAGAAAGTTCAAGAAGAGTTTGACATCGACATGGATGCGCCAGAGACAGAACGTGCAGCGGTGGCCATTCAGTCTCAGTTCAGAAAATTCCAGAAGAAAAAGGCAGGGTCTCAGTCCTAGTGGGAGAGCCCCTCCTTGCCCTCCTGAAGACAGCAAACTCAACCATCATCTGTCAGGAAATTAAAAGAACAGCCTAGAGAGAACTCATCCCCACACACGACACACGCACAGCAAACCTACAATGCATGTACAGAAACCTTGTATTTATTCCATTGTAGGAGGGTGTAGACGTGAGACGTGAGTAGCTAAACCTCCATGTTTCTCTCCATCACCCTTCCTCCTGCAACTCACAACTTTCCCTGACGTTGTAATAAAACGGAGTTAAGATGAGCTATTTAAGTGTCTTCCCTTGTGTCTTCTTTTCTATTAATCTGGGAAGTTACCTGGTGTTAGAGGTGACTACAAACTAGAAGTCTGTCTTCTTCTTAAGAGTCAGAGATGTCACACGGTGCCTTCTGTTGGGAGCTTTTGTGCTGAGAGCGAGAGATCCATTCTCAGCCGTGCCCATGTCATTTGGAGAGTACTAACTGCTGACTGTGGATGGCGATGCATTTTCTTCTTATTGGAGGATTAGAGCCCTGTACCCTGGGGTGCCAAAAAGTCAGAAGTTTCCCAGGGGAATTATGACTGATCCAGGAGAAGGAATGTGGAAGGGTACCTTAGATTTACTCAGCAGAACAATTTCAGATTCTAAAGGGGACCCACACCCTGCTGAGGGCCATTCTGAGATCTACCTGCTGTCCCCTGCCCCTGAGCAGCCCCTGGGAGGGGGGTGTCCTCTCCAGGCCCCCCACCTCCTCTGTGCCCCAGACTGACTTGCTGCCTTTTGGGGTTACTGCAACCTGCAGTTTGGAGAAGCTCCCACCCCATCTCCTTCCCTGAAATCCTTGAAGATAAACAGCTCTGCAGGTCCCAAAGTGGTTTTGTAGGCCTTGAGGAGCGGCTCATCACGTGGAGAGGACCACGCCACTGAGCCAGGGGCCAGGCAGGTGGGTGCCTGCCTGGGGGCCGCAGGTGTTGGTACCCTTGACCCCTGAGTCCCACTGAGGCTTTTGTTTGAGCTTTGCCACATGAGAAGTTGATGTGGAAGCCACATCTTGGCAACATCCCAAGACGCCCTGTGCACCGCGGGCCGTCACATTTCCTTCCTTCACCAACTCCTTATCAAAGGATCGGGGGCGGGGGTGGGGGAGTGTGAAGACCAGTGGGAAGGGAGGAAGGGATTCTGCTGTGGGCGTGAACTGGCGTGTGAGGTGTGAGCAGGCTGTGTGTGTGTGACGCTGTTCCTTTGGTGAGGACACAGAGAAAGATTGGCATGTTTGGGAGATTTACTGTTGCCCCCAAATCCCTCTGAAAATGTGTGCATTGTCTATTATAAGGAAATCCCTCCTGCCGGGTGACTGTCTGCCCCTGGGAGGAAGAGAAAAAACTGGGTCTGCTGGTCCATTTGCAGTGAGCAGAGAGCTACATGGAACTGCTTTGGCCTAAAAGCCAGACAGGGCTCCCAGAGGCTCCCAGGGGTGTGGTCCCTACTGAAAACAGGACCACAGATTGAGGTGGTCCTGCAGAAACATCTTCCTGAGACAGCAAAAATGGCATGAGTTGTGATGTAGTCTTTAGAGTTCCCCAAAGCTACCAAAGTAAGGAGCAGAACAGACACATAGGTCAGATGAACGAATTCTGCCACACCTCATCCTCCAAGCACCCCCATGTCCCTTCGTCCTCTGAGTATTTCACATGAAGGAAGTGGGGGCTCCCCATACCCTGGGTGTGTTCTGGCCCCCTGGAAGCTCCCTATATACGAATGCTATACCATTTCACGTAAAGGACTTGAGCATCCATGAATTTTGGTATCACTGGGGGTCCTGAAGCCAGTCCCCCACAGACACCAAGAAATGCCTATACTTTTATTTATTTTTATTTATTTTTTTGCAGTTTTTGGTCAGGGCTGGGTTTGAACCTGCCACCTCCAGCATATGGGGCCAGTGCCCTACTCCTCTGAGCCACAGGTGCCACCCGAAATGCCTATGCTTTTAAAATCTGGGTAGTGAATAGATGGGTGTTATATTTTTCTCTTTACTGAATGTATGGCCCATTTCCTAAAAATGTTAAAAAGAGAACTATCTGCCCCATTTCTAAATCCATTCAAACTTTATACAGTTTAGAAAGCCTTTATTTCTCAGATCAGACACATGTATGAATGATTTTCAGGAATGAGTTATGTGCCTTAGATTCAATTTGAAAAGAATATAATGAATCTGTTGAAATATGTATTTGTAAAAGAAAAAAAAAAAAAAAGCACAGCACAATAGCCCATGGGAGGGCTCTTCCCCAAGGGACTGGGAACACTCCTGTCTTCAAAAGCAACAACCGCCCCCTGGGGGCAGAAGGAGAGTGGGGTAGGGACTCTGAAATTTGGAGGGGCCCCTCAACGATTGTCATGTGCCTGTCTTGTCCCACTCACAGGATTAGGGTCTAACGAGGGTACTTTGAGCCACCGGGAGGGGTGAATTTAATTACTCACTTCCCAGGTAGACTCATGAGGACAGCAAAGAGGAGATTTCCAGTGTCCCCCTCTCAGTGTAGGAATCAGGCGTGTTGAGTCTGTGGCCTCAGGGCCAGAAGAGTGAGAAGGGCTCCTGGCTGTGGATGTGGGAGGGCCTTTCCCTCTCTGGGGGCTGTAGCACTCCCCGGAGAGGAGGGAGGAGTCAGTCAGCATGTGATACAGGGCAGTGGGACCTGGGACCAGTTTCACAGAAGACAATTTTTCCACAGACGTGGGGTGGAGGAGTGATTGGGGATGACTCAAGCACTATATCTCTACCTGAGATCACCAGGCGTTAGGTTCTCATAAGGACACACAACCTAGATCCTTGACTGTGCAGTTTGCGGTAGGGTCTGGGCTCCTATGGGAACCTAATGTCATTGCTGATCTGACAGGAGGTGAAACTCAGGTGGTGACACAAGTGATGGAGAACGGCTGTAGACACAGACGCAGCTTGTCTTGCCCACCTACCCTATCACTCATCTCCTGCTGTGCCACCTGGTCCCTAACAGGCCATGGACCGGTACTGGTCCACACCCAGCAGTTGGTGACTGTGGACACAGGGTTTTAGCCATTTGGAGCATCACTAACCCAATTTTGGGTCACTCACGTTTATTAAAATCCTACTGTGCAGACGCACTTGGTGCTGTGGCCACAACGCAGGCCCATCCTGGTCAAGGTGCTGGGGGTGGTGGGAAGAGACACAGGTGAACAGGCACTAGAATGAGCAGAGGAGCGGAGTGGTGTGGAGAGTCCCTCGGCCGTGGACTGAGGGTGGCAGGAGCTCTTGAGAAACAAGGGCTGGGAGCTGGGGCCATGTCTGGGCAGGACCTGCCAGTCTCAGAGGCTGGAGGGTCTGAGGATGTGGCTCTGACCCCTGAACTCAGGGAGACTTGGAACTGGATTCCTGTTGGACTTATAGGATGGGCAAGTGACTGCAGACAGTTACTTTCCTCAACTAACCACTTTCCTTGACGTCAAAGTGATAACAAAATCTACTTGGTAAGGTGGCTAGCCAAACAGAAGTTTAAAATGAGGTGAATGCATGGGTGCCTGGCTGACGGTAGCTGCCTAATACATGGAAGCAATATTATTGATAGGCTGGTGTGGTAAAGAGTCACTCATGGTCTCCATTTCCAGCATCCTTTGTCCCAACTCACCCTGAGTCATGGAAATCTCCTTCCTTTGGCTGCAGCCAGCTGGACCAGTGGTGGACACCTGCCCCAGGGGGTGGGCTCAGCCAGGTGGCATCTTTCTCATGAGTCTGAGCTAATTATCATGGGAACTGAGCCAGGACAGGAGGGAGAGGTTGAGTTGAAGCTGAAACTGGTGTTATGATAAGTTAAAAAAAGTGTTAAAAACCTTTACTTTTGTAAGAAGCTGCAACAGCCCATTTGGAGAGACCTGGAGGAAGAAGCAGGAGAGGATTCGAGACTCAAGATACTTGGGACCTTGAGAGATGCAGGGTACCCAGGGTTAAGTTAGTCATTTGGTTGCAATGAACAGAAATCTCATACGAGCTGAAAACAAAAAAAAACAAAAAACCAAAAAACCCCCAAATTATTCAGGTCTCACAGTCATCCAAGAATAGAGCATCTAAGACACCCAAGAAAAGAACAGAATGCAGGGACAGGCAGGATTGCATTGGATTTATAAATAAATTGGGGCACAGTGGGGAAGAATTGACATCTTTATAACATTGTCTTTATAGCATTTATGACAGCAAAGTTGTATAGTTTTCTTTATATAGGTTTTATACATTTCTTTTTATGTTATTTCTAGATATTTAATAGTTTTTAGTCTTCTAAGTAGACTCTCTTCCCAAAGCATTCTCTAGTTGGTTTTGCTGTTATCTAAGTGAGCTACTGATTAATGTATATTTAACTCTGTAACTATTCTTCTTACTGAACTACATAATACCTGGTCATTTTTTCAGTTGATTTTCAGGTAGACAGTCTTATCATCTGCAAATAATAATATTTAGTTTACATTGTTTTTGTACAGATTGAGTCAAGTTACCCAGGTACGTGTGACCTTCAGCCAGATGCTGTGTGCACTGTACCAGAGAGGTGTGAATTTCCCCATCCCACCTTCCCTCTCTCCTCTGCTTGATTTTCATTGAGAATCAATGATTTTCACTTCGACAGGTACACTTAAGTGTTGACCAGTGAGTTCCATTTTGGTATTGAGTAGGTGTGTTTATTTCACCATTCTTGTGATTTTTGTCTCTTCTTTTCCACTACTTTTAGTTCCTTTATTTCTGTCTTGTCTTCCTTATAATTCACCCTTGTATATTGAGGGAGGCTTGGACATTATTTCAGCTGTAAGAGTCATAGCGACAGACCATTTCATGAGGTGGCCATTTGCACAGATTATCTATTTTGAATTGATTGATTGTTACATTCATATGGTCATCTTTTCTTAAGTCTTGTGGGTCTTTTATTATACTTTTGAATGCACATATTTAATACTCCTTGAGTATTAACCTAGATGAATTTGTTTAATTGTAATGAGAGATTGGACAGAAAGAAGGAGTTTAGGGTTAGAGCTTATTTGGGATTTGTTTTGTCACATTAATATTAATGTCATATTTAGGAAACTTCACTTGATTCCAATTATAATTAGAGATGATTGATGTAGGGCCCCTTGGCCACTCTGCATTGTGCAGTGTGTTAGTCACCTAGGGTTTGTGTAACAAAATACCACATCCTGGATGGCTTAGGCAACAGACATTTATTTCTTACAGTTGGACAACCTGAAAAGTCCAAGAGGAAGGTGCTGGCAGACTTGCTTCCTGGTGAGAGCTCTCTCCCTGACTTGTAGATGGCTACCTTCTTGCTATGTCTCATGTGGCAGATAGAGTAGGAACTCTGGTATCTCTTCCTCTTCTCATAAGGGCACTAACCTCATTATGGGGCCCCACCCTCTTGACTTCCTTTAAGCCCAATTACCTTACTAGGGTCCCATCTCCTAACACTATCATTACGGGAGTTAGGGGTTCACCATATGAATTTTGAAGGGACATCCAGTCCATAACATCCAATTTAGCCTTGTGCTTCATTTTCTGTAATTTAATCAGGCTGAATAATAAATTGGATTTTGTTAACTGTCCCACTTTTTTACTACAGGACTTGTATGCTCACTGCCAGGCTCTCTTTCCCAGTGGTTGCTGCCTCAGTGTTGGCTCCATGCTTCTTACAGCTGTGATGTGCACCCCTTAAGTACATATTGCCTCTCTGGAAGTCATTGCTCTTCTGTTAACAGTCACTTAGATGAATACGAATGAAAGGGAATCAGAATGCTGCTATGCTTTATGTGACCTTACTGGGAGTGAGGCTCTGCAGAGCAAGAATAATGACGAGTTTGGGCCAACCCAGGAATCCTGGGACAGTTGAAAGGCAAGGCTCACTCAGACTTTATGGCTTGTTTGAAGTGGACTTTTTGCTCTCTGTCATGTAAAACTGATTTGAATATGATATTCTGAAACCACAAGGAGCTAACCACTCATTGCTTCCATGTCCCTGTGCTTTGGGGCTTCTCTGGCACCTGAGGCTTTAGAGAGCTGCCATCATATGAACTATGACAGCTCAAAGGATGGAAACATGCTGCTCTGTTAGTACTTCTGAGGATCAACTGGGGTCTCTCTTATAGTCCTCCAACTAAAGATCCCTCCGGCCTACGAAAGGAAGTGCAGGGCTCAGTTTGGATGGTTGTCTTGATCAAAGCCAGGCTAGGCAAGATGAATTCCTTCACAGAAACACCTGGATGTGGGTGAAATTGCACAGTATGCAATGAAACTGGAAAAGTCCACACTTCCCTATTGTGCTGAGTAGCTTACTGATGCCAGCAATGACCTTGGCTGCTCTCTTCCCTCTGGCAGCCATGGTCCCCTGTGCCCAGGTCTTCTGACAAATCACTGAGGTTTAGGAGCCACACTGGGAACAAGTCCTGCCTGAGACAAAGAGCATGTGGCTGACTTTAACTGCCAACAGGTCCAGAGGCTTAGACAGTGATAAACACAGGAAGAGTGCTAACACCATTCCACACCTGGAGAAAAGCGTGTGGCTGACTCTAACTGCCAAGAAGTCCAGAGGCTTAGACAATGTTAACCACTGGGAGAGTGCTATCATTATTCCATACTTGGATACTTTCAACTTTACCTCCATTCTCTTAATCAATGTTAAAACTGAAAAATACATTGACAACTCAGCAAAATACTTTTGTGAAGCAGAGGAAGCTAAATATTTCATCACTGCGAGCAAGTTTTCAAGTTGCCAAGCTAATAGCGGGCACTGGCAGACCATTAATGGAGGGAGAATTTGTTGAAGAATGCCTTCTTTCTGTTGCCAAAGAGATGTTTTCAGAGAAGACCGATTTATTTAGTACAGTGAGTCTTTCAGGACCTACAATTACACAAAGGATTGAAGAAATGGGGAACAATTTGCATCAGCATTTGCAAAACTCTGCGAAAAAACTTCCCTATTTTTCCTTGACACTTGAAGGAAGTAATGATGTTCGTGATTCTGCACAACTTCTAATTTTTTATTCATAGGAAGAATGGCTATTTCAAAGTCACAAAAGAGCTTGTTGCCCAGCAGAGCATCAAAGGAAAAACTACAGGAGAGGATATCTATGAAAAGGTTTGCCAAACTGTGAATGGTTTGGAGCTGGACTGGGCTAAACTAGCCAGTGTGACAACTGATGGTGCTCCTAGCATGGTGGGGTCTAAGAAAGGAGTAATTGTTTTCATTAACCAAGAGCTGGACCAACATAACTATTCTCATCCAATAGCCATACACTGCCTCATCCACCACAGTTTTCATAACAGAGTCCCACTTCACTGATTTACTACACCAATAAGCGCTGTGTAGTAGTAAATCAGTGAAGTGAGACTCTATTATGAAAACTGAGGTATCTTGTGTTAACTTTCATTAGAGGTAATGCACTAAACCACAAACAATTTCAGGAATTTCTGTCTGAGCTAAATGTTGCCTGTGAAGATGTTCTGTACCACACAGAAGTCCATTGGCTGAATTGAGGGAGAGTTTTGAAACATTTCTATGACTTACTTCCACAGATTATAGCTTTTCTGCTTTCAAAAAACAAAGAAGTACCAGAACTCAATGATGCAGAATGGAAATGGCACCTTGCCTTTCTGACAGATGTAACAGAGCTACTCAAGAGTTTCAATGTGCAACTTCAAGGAAAGGGGAAGCTCATCTGTGATATGCAATCACACGTGAAAGCATTTGAAGTAAAATTAGGCCTCCTCATCAAAAAAGTGAAGGAGGAAAATTTCTGCTGTCTCCCCACAACTCAAAATCTGTTAGCGGAAAAACCATTGGTTGCATTCCCAAACAAACACGTGTGGATTCACTGGAAAAGTTGCAAAAGGAGTTCCAATTTAGATTTAAAGAGCTTCATCTCCATGAATAGGATGTATAGCTTTTCTGTAACCCATTTTCTACTAACATTGAAAATGTGGATACTATTTACCAAATGGAACTGGCTGAACTGCAGAATTGTAACTCTCTGAAAGACACATTCAAGTCAAGCAGTCTTCCTAATTTCCATGCATCTCTCTCCTCTGAGACATACCCTAATCTCAGGAACCATGCGCTCCAAATGGCAACCATCTTTGGCAGTACTTATGTCTGTGAACAGACTTTTTCCAGAATGAAACATCTGAAATCTCCAACCAGATCTAGACTAACTGATGCACATTTTCATCACTTGTTATGACTAGCAGTGACAAATATGGAACCGGACATTGACCATCTAATTAGCCAAAAGCAGGCCCACAGTTCCCACTGAAATACCGGTAAGTTTGTTGATTTAACTTTACTTGTTCTTCATTTTAAATATTGTATTTGTTCCTGTTTTGTTTTTTTACTTCAAAATAAGATATCTGCAGTGTACATAGGAATTTGTTCATAGTTTATTTATTTTTCTTTCTTTTTTTTTTTTGGCAGTTTTTGGCCAGGGCTGAGTTTGAACCTGCCACCTCTGGCATATGGGGCAGGCGCCCTACTCTGTTAAGCCACAGGTGCTACCCCATAGTTTTTTTTTTTTTAATTTTTTAACTATAGTCTGGCCCTCCAGTGGTCTGAGGGACAGTGAACTGGCCCCCTGTTTAAAAAGTTTGAGGACCCTGTGTCAGACAGATGTGAAAGACTAAAGTTGGATCTGTGCCTCTCACCACTTACAAGAATTAACTCACGATGGATAAAAGATTTAAACCTAAGACATAAAACTATAAAAACCCTAGGAAAAAATATGGGGAAAACTGTTAATCTTATTTGCCTAGGGAAAGAATTCATGAAGAAGACCTCACTGGCAATCGCAGCAAAAACAAAAATAAAAATGGGACCTGGTCAAGTTAAAGAGTTTCTGCACAGTGAAGGACACAATCAACAAAGCAACAGACAACCTACAGAATGGGAGAAGACGTTAGCAGCCCACCCAACAGAGGGCTGACAACCAGAATCTACATAGAACTCAAGCAAATCAACAAGGAAAAAAAAAACAAACAACCCCATTAAAAATGGGCGAGAGATATGAACAGAAAATTTTCTCAAGAAGATACATGATGGCCAACAAATGCATGAAGAAAACGCTCATCATCTCTAATCACCAGAGAAATGCAAATCAAAACCACACTGAGATATCACTTAACTCCAGAGAGAATAGCTCTCATCATAAAGCCACAAAACAACAGGTGCTGGTGTGGGTGACGGGAGAAAGGGTTGGTGGGACTGCAGATGGGAACAGCCTCTGTGGAAGGCAGTGTGGAGATTCCTCAAAGACCTAAAAGTAGGCCTACCATCGAATTCTGCAGTTGCGTTACTCTAGGTATTTATCCAAAGGTAAAAAGGGCATTCTACCATAAATACATTCTCACTTGAATGTTCACAGCAGCACAATTCACAACTGCGAAGATGTGGAAATAACCCAAGTGCCTTCTCATCACAGGAATGAATTAATAAATTGTTACATGTACCATAGAATATTGTTCAACCACAAAAAGATGAAGATTATGTAACTCCTGCAACAACCCAGATGAAATTGGAGACCATACTCTTAAGTGAAGTATCACAAGAATGGAAAAACAGCCATTACATGTACTCAGCACTAAACTAGAATGAGTAGATTAATATCTACATGTCACATGAGGGAAAAACTCAGTCAAATGCAAGCAGGGGAGGGGGTGGGGGGAAGGGTTGGGTAAATTGCATGAATTTATAGCACACTACTTGGGTGTGAAACACACCTAAAATGGAACTTTAACCTTACAAACACAAACTATGGAATATAAATGTTTGTATCCCCACATTAATTGAAGTGAAAAAATATTCAAATGCTTTCCAACAAAAAGCAGACACAAAAAATTCTTTAAAAGTTTAGTTAAACAATTTCATTTTTTTTGAAATAGTATTAAGTACATAGTAGTTAGATTTCCATAAAATAATGTACATTTTTAAATCTAATTGAAGTTTCTTGAAATCAGCTTTATTTGATTATAGCTAAATTAATACAGCTTTCAACATGAAAATCTTCTCCACCCTTGCCTTGGAGGAGAGAGGAAGGGGCCCTGAGCCAAAGAATGCAGGTGGCCTCCAGAAACTGAAGAAGGACAAGGTTTTCCTGGAGCCTCCACAAGGGGTACAGTCTGCTAGAACTTTGATTTTACCTTCTAAGACTCATTTTAGATTTCTGGCCCCAGAACTGGAGTGCAGTAAATTTGCACTGTTTGAAGCTACTTGGCTTGTGGCAATCGGTTATAGCAGTGGCAGAAAACTCTGATACAGTGGGGTTTCCTGCACGATGTCTCTTGTACCTGAACTCTCTGTGTCACCTTGCAGTTTACCTGTTAAATGTATGTTAACCACGAAGGGCCCTGCTCATGGGGAATCCCTTGAGAGGGGACACTACAGTTTTATCCCTCTCCCTAAGGACAGCACTGATACATAAGAGGGGCCAAGTAAGTGTCTGGATGCAAGTAAGATGACCCTCAGACCACTGTGTTACCAGCCCTGGTCTCTGGGGCCGGAAGCTGCAGCAGTGTGATCACGCCACAGTCTCCTGAGGGTCCCCCTGGGGCAGGGAGGTGCACAGGGCAGAGCCAACCAGCAGGCTGGTGGCATCAGCAGCTGCGGTGACCTGACATCTGTGGGCGAGCTTTGGAGGCTGACCTCTGGCCAGTGCTGGCTGTCACCACAGATTTTCTGTGTTCAAATGCAGCTCAGACTCTTTTGTGTGATTTGTTTGCAACCAAGTCAGCAGCCTGTGCAACCCCGGGGCTCTGAACCAGGCCCACATGCACCACATGGCTGCCTTGCAGAGCCGTGGCCAGGCGGGAGTGCTGCAGGCTCTCTGCATTTGTATTCCTACAAAGCCTCCCCCCCCCACACCCCCAGTTCTCTGATTCCCGGCCCTGTCCTCCCCTGTAACTGAGCTTCAAGGGGTGGGGCACAAGCAGCTCTGCCCATCTTCCTGGTGCTGAAGGAGGGGTAGGGAGCTAGAATCGGGTGTTTTCTTCCTCTGATAACTGCTGAGGGTGCCACTGTCCCCTGGCGTGTCTTTGTGGTCATAAATCAAAGCTGTGAATACTGAGCTTCCTTAGAGATCTTGCCACTCCCACATCTTACAAACAAAGAAAGCAAAACCCCAGAAACAGACAGGCTTGTCCACAAATGAAGGGCAGAGCACAGCATCCTTAAGGCCAGAATGTCTCCTGGTGAAGCTTAACCCACAAAGAGGCTCACATGGCCCAGACTCAACCCTCCAGCAGAAGGTCAAGGCCATGCTTCCACTATCCAGGCCTTGAGAGGTCCTTGCTGGGCAGGTCACCCAGGCATCTGCTTCAATTTCTTGGGAACGGAGGAAACAATCAGATAACAGCACATTCCATTGCGATTCCAGTCTAACTTTGAGGAGGGTGAAGGGGAAGGGATGTGGCAACCAGGATTAAGCTCAGCAGTCTTTTAACCAGCACCCCGAATAGCAGTGACTTCAACAAAAGGGTTTGTTTGTCTGACCTGTGACGTTCTAGATGAGGTGTCCAGGGCTGTCATCAGGGACAGAACTTCCACCTCATCTGGCTGTTCTTAGGGCCCTTCTGGCCTAACATGGCCCACTACAGTGTTTATCTACAGTCTCAGGAAGGGGACAAGGTGACTGACTACTGGCAGGGTGGAGACAGAAGGGCAGTGCAAAGTCTCTGGCGCATGGCCCATCTGCAGTGGCCTAAGCTAGGTAGATGGGCATGCATATGGGCCAACTTCCACAGAGAGTTGACACTTACCCACTTCTGCTCCTGTGTGGCCTGGGGATGTTTGTGGCAGCAGGTATCCACACACCTGCCACACCTTCCCAGCCCTCACCCTTCCACCTAATGCTGGTGCTTCTCCTGGTCTGCACACAGGGCAGATGGAAGTCACCCGTATTACTCTGCTCAGCGCAGCACCTGTAGGATAAATACCCCAGCTCCCAGCCCCAAGGCTGTTCTGTTCTGCCTCCCAGAGTCCCTGTGAGGGTCAGGCCCAGATCTCACACAGGAACCTGCCGGAGGTACAATTTTCCTGGACTTTGCTTCCTCCTCTGTCTCACTCCCCTACTTCCCCAGCCCCCACGCTTCCCCAGATAACCTCCCAAATAAACATTCACACTCAGCTTCTGTCTCAAGGTTTGCTATGGGGGAACTCAACCCAGACATATGGCAAAGGAGACGTGTAGGCATTTTTAGCTAAAACTCCAGGTTCCAAGAATTCTGGACCATATGTACCATATGTTTTGTTTACATCATATTTTTCACAATTTCCTTTTATTAAAAAATCAGCCTCTTAGGATCAAAATGGGCAAAATTGACTTAGTTTTTGTCCATGAAGAGTACTTTCTTTTCCTTGAGGGAAAACCTTCCCTGTACGGGAGGGAAAGTGGAATAGGAGGGCGTGATCCCTTTGTTCCATGCTAGGATTCATCTATGCCCGGAGTCAGGAGGATCAGAGAGCCTTCCCTGGAGGTCCATCCAGTGGGAGATTTAAGGTGTGGATACAGTAGACCCTCCAGAGCTGACCACCTTCTTACGTTGACCTCATTTTTACAGAGTGGATGTGCACCACATGTACGTGTCAGCACAGTAGGCCCAGGTCCTTATGTTGTCCACCTCCGTACATTGGGCAATGTGTTCGTCCCTTGGGTGGTCACCTTCAGAGGCTCTACTGTATGTGAGATGGCAGCTCTCAAGAGAAATGCAAGTGTGTCATGACAGAGATAGCATTTATGGAAAAATGGATGTGTCCTGGAGAAATGGGGAGGGCTCCAAGAAACAGTCTGTTCAGGCTGAACTTCCGGAGGTATGGGGGAAGAAAGGACAGTCCATGAATGAGGATCTCAATGACCATAAAAAGACCTTGTGTTTCTGTGTCACGCCCACCTACTCCATCACAGGAACTTCGGCTGTGAAGCCCTCTTCTGGTTCCTTGGGGACTGTGTGTGAACTTCTCCTTGGCTTTTTCAAGCTGGGGGAACCTGAACTTCAGGTGGCCCCAGGGGCTGTTTGCTTTCTCTGCTCTTTGTGCTCTGCTGTCTGGGATTGGCTGGCATCTAGGATCAACTTCTGTCTCTTGGATTAAAGCAGGGCTGTGCTCTCTACCCACTGCCAAGTTCCTCTGTGTCTTTCCACTGCTCCCTCCTTGTTTTTCGTTGAAGCTCCATCTGCCCTTTACCCTCCAGACCTATAAAGCAGTCCTCACTACCCCAGAACAAGGCCTTGTGCTTGGTCCTGGCTTAGCTGCCTCCAAGCTCTCTGTCCTCCAGACAACTGCTTGCCAGGAGGCTCTGATGCCGTATGCCAAGACTTCCCTGGCGGACACAGCTCTCAGCAGTCCCGGCGACAGAGAAGCTTGACCCTGCAGTCTGCTCGTAGCGGGGTCAGTCCTTTGGCTACTGCACTGTTCTAGACTGGGAAAGCTGTTCCAGTTGAAATCAGTTCCTTTTTTGGTGAGATTTATCATACTGTGGCCTCTCAAAATTTTCCAGTCTTGCCTATCTTCTCTTCCTGCAGTGTCTATGCCCCAGGCTGTGATTTCCTAGTTTTCTGAATGGGCAATCTACCAAGCTGAGTTCCAGATAGATGACATCACCTTCAACTTGCTTTAAGCTAGCTGCCCAGCGGGGATTGGATGGGTCCTGGGGTGCCCCTTGGCTGCCTCTGGTCCGGGACACACTCATTCTCAACTTGAGGTCTCCCCAGGCATAGGGTCAGTGGCTGTCCATGGGGTTCACGAGCTCTGCCACTCTGTTTTGTTATAGGGTAATTCCAGTAGGTTGTCGGCGTAAGGTGGGACTACTGGCACCACGTGTGCATCTGGCATCCTGAGTCCACGTCTGCTAGAAAGGTCCAGAACGTGCCGCCGCACCGAGGGTGAGGGGCCGGACTGCTCGCTGCTCCTCTCCCCACCTTCCCTAGCGCTCAGGCTTCTTTCTCTCTTTCCCCTCTAGACTCCACTCTAGATGCCTAACAGTAGCAGGTGTGTTGCTTGGGGTGATTGACGCCAGCGGCTGTGACATGCAGCCCCACGTCTCAGTGGTTTAAGACCGCGTGCAGTGTGGTTCTCACTCACAGCAAACCTGACAGCACGGTGCCGCTGTCCCCGGCAGCTCTCTGTCTGGCAGCAACTCAGGGCTGCAGGCTCCATCCCCTGGGTAACTTTGCATCTTTGAGTCCTTTGCTTCTGAGAGAAAGAGCCTGGGTGATTTCATGGTATGTCAGTTTCTGAGGGGTTCCTTAAGAAATGGCCACAAACTAGGAGGTGGAAACAACAGAAATTCCTTATCTCACAGTGGTGGAAGTTTGAAGTCCAAGATCAAGGTGTCAACAAGGTTGGCTCCCTCTGAGGCTCTGAGGGAGAATGTGGTCCCTGGCTCTATTAGCTCCTAGTGGTTACTGCAGCCTGGGCATTCCTCACCTCATGGATACCTACCTCCAGTCTCTGCCCCATCTTCACTGGGACACCTGTCAGTGAATTTAGGGCCCACTGTAAATCCAGGATGAGGTCACCCTCCCAACCTTAACTTATTTACAGCTGAAACCCCCTTTTCCCAGACGAGGTCCCCTTCACAGGCTCTGGGTTAGGGCCCGGCTATATCTCTTTGGGGGCATCTATTCAACCCACTACATGCTATTTGTTTTGTCAGGCCTGGAAGTGGCACATTCATCCCCCACGTTCTGTCGGTACCCTCATCTCACCCAGGGCAGGGCTGATTTTGAGGGGGGCTGTGAACACAGACTTCCGTTTTGCATGGGGAAAGGAACTGGAGGTGTGAGCACCAGTCTCATCTCTGACACAGCAGACAAGGTGTCGGGAGCACGTCCTCTGATTAGATGCTCTGCCTTGCACATGGAAGGGCGACCTCACCAGTCCTCACAAGGAATGTCTGCGGTGGACACTCTCAGCTACCCAGTTTTCAGATGAGTCAACAGAGGCACAGAGTCGTCTGACAGATTTCCCAAGGTCATTTGGGAACATTGGAACCACAGTTTCCTCCTGAGCAGTCTGTTTTCAGAGCCCGTGCATTTTGCCCCATAGGATGATGCCTCTCTTGCATGGATTCCTGGCCATTTGTCCTCATAGGACAGTGACAACTGTGCTCAAGCCTGTCCTCAGACCTTTATCTGTTCATCTGGGGCCAAGCTGCCAGAGCTGAGTGCTCACGGGGGCCGCCTGTCCTCTCCCCCTGGAGAGTGTTTCAGCTTCCTTGTCCCCACTGTGCCTTGGTCAAGAACACTTCAGACTCTGAAGACAGAGCCGAAGTTCTCACCTGCTGGCCCAGAAACTGGACAACACCAATTGACAGAAGTGACAATGCAGATGTCCCAAGTGGAGGGAAGCAAATGTTGACAAGTGCATCCGCCTGGAGGAGAGGCCAGTCAGGTGGAGCCCGAGGTGTGTTCTTCCGCCCACTGTGGGCTTCTGAATGGCAGGATGCTGCATGCCCAGTTCTGGTTCTGCATTTCAGCAGCCCCGGGATCATCTCCATCAAGTTGCAAAACATCAGCTGGAAACGTCAGCTGGCAGCCTGTCTGAAGCACGTACAAGCTACCTTGTCCAAATAGAGCTACACAGCATATTTGGATTCAGGAAGATCTCAGGTCCTTGGCGGGTGGGGAGGAAGATACAAGGGTCACTTTCCCACCCCCTGCTACACCTTCTGTTCTGGAAAATTTTCTGCTGGCTTGTAGGAGACCGAAGAGGGAAAAACAAGCTGTGAGATTTTGTTTTTCATTACTGATTATCGATTCAGACCTGTCTTGTACACATAGCAGATAAAGTAATAAATATTTTTTGAAATCAATAAAGACCAGGAGAAGAGTGAGGTTGAAGGAAGGGTAAGATGAAGGGGAAAAATAATCAAAATAAAAAACAGAGGCTTGAAGGGAAGAGAGAAAAAGAACAAAGTAAGCAGGGGGGAAGAAAATAATTTTCCTCTAGCTTGGTTTTGAAAATGCATTTTCCACCGTAGCCTTGGCAAGCACAGAGTTGGGGGATAATCATCTCTGCTGAAAGCGCTGGTCTCTGGTACGGGTTTTGTTCTGGGAGCTGGAAGCTGTGGCCAGCCTGTGGTGGGGCGGGTGGGCGCCAGCTCACTTGGCACCTGCAGCATCCGAGGCATCATCCCGACTTCCCAGGGACACAGAGTGAAGGACGCAGTCATAAACGAGAAGTTCTTGGGGGGTCTGCTTCCAGGAGGCAGGATGCCAGGATGTGACCATCTGTCTGCAAGGAGTTTGGTTTTTAACTGAGGTGACAGACATTTCCACTGATGAGACAAAAAGGGGCAAGTTCTTTGAGAGACAGAGAGGTGAAGGATGGAAAGAGTAAGCGCAATCACAAGGAAAGGAAGACTTGGTGAAGAAGCAGGGGCCTCGAGCACAGCACAGACCTGGGATGTGGGCTGGGAAGAGCAGACACGGGCACAGAAACACTCTGCCAGTCTGGGAAGAGCCTGAGGAGCGTGGAGTGGTGTGGTGGAGTCTGGGCCTGGGCAGAATGTCAGGGCCAGGCCGGCCACAGATGGCCGCTGTGGCGGAGCTGGCTGCCAGCTCTCTAGCCTGTCTTCTCCTCGTCTTGGGAACAGCCCAGCAACACTGGCCAGTTTCCTGGCAGTGTGATGTGGCCATGTGAATCCGCAGGGCAAGAAGCCACATGGGCCACTTTCAAGTCAGGCTCATGGGAAAAACAAAAGGGCCAGCTGCAGCGGTTCACACCTGTAATTCCAGCACTGCTGGGAGCCTGAGACAAGAGTACTGCTTGAGGCCAGGAGTTGAAGACCAGCCTAGGCAATATGGTGAGACCCTTTCTCAAAAAAAAAAAAAAAAGCTATCTATGTGTGGCCCTCTGTTCTATTTTCCTCTTGTAGCCAGAAAGAAGACAATAGGAAGACTTTGTGTTTTCTTTTCTTTTCTTCTTTTTTTTTTTGCCGGGGCCAGGTTTGAACCTGCCACCTCCGGTATATGGGGCTGGCACCCTACTCCTTTGAGCCACAGGCACCGTCCTCTTTTTTTTTTTTTTTTTAAATTAAATCATCTTGGAACTGGTTTAAGATGGTTGCTAGTAAGTGAATGTTTGTGCCCCCTCCCCCAAATTACTACATTGAAGCATAATCCCCATTAGGGGTGTGATCTTTAGGGTGATTATGTCACCAGTTGGAAGCCCATATGAATGAAATTTATGCCCCAGAAAAGAGGCCTGAGAGTATCCCTCCTAGTCCCTTCTATCCAGGTGCAGACACAGTGAGAAGGTGATGTCTGTGAACCAGGAAACAGGCCCTCCCAGATACCTGGCCCTCCCAGAACCCGCTAGCACCTTGATCTTGGACTTCCAGCGTCCGGAACTGTGAGAACAACGCCTTGTTGCAGCAGCCTGACCAGACTGAGGCAATGGCAGTGACCTTCCGTGAAGGTCAGAGAGGCTGTCTGAGGGTCAGGAGCACTTATTTCAGATTTAACATGAATAATAAATAAACTTCTATTGTGAAATCCCTGAGTTTGGGGGGTTATCTGCTACAGCAGCCAGCAGCTCTCTAACTCATAACTCATACAGCTATAAGCAGAAAACGGGGAGTTTATATTTTATCAGCAGGCAGTGGGATCCAGGGAGTCCCCAGCCTCCACCCACTGCGGAGGAGACTGGGTCTGAGATGGGCCCTGTTGTCAGCCACGTCCCACAGATGACATAGACGGACAGTCCCCTGGTTCCTCACTGGGGAGCTCAGACCACAAATCCTCTGTCACCCCACCCCCCAGGTGGATGAACTCCCTCTGCTCATTATTTCACAAATCCACGATTTCACCATATGGTAAGTCCCAGCTCTTATGTTCAAGGATCAAAGATAAATAAGGCAGAGGTCTTGCTCTTTAAGAAGTTTCTGTCTAGGCTTGGTGCCTGTACCTCATCACCTAGGGCGCCAGCCACATACACCGGAGCTGGCGGGTTCAAACCCAGCCCAGGCCTGCCAAGCAGCAATGACAACTACAACCAAAGAATAGTTGGGTGTTGTGGTGGGTGCCTATAGTCCAGTTACTTGGGAGGCTGAGGGAAGAGAATTGCTTAAGCCCAAGAGTTTGAGGTTGCTGTGAGCTGTGACTTCACAGCACTCTACTGATGGCGACATAGTGAGACTCTGACTCAAAAACAAAAACAAAAAAAGTTTCTGCCTAACAAGGAAGAAAGCCAAGATCACACTAAGGGGTGTTCCTCTGCAGGGTGGACTGTGCTTGTGGGGTAGAGGAGGGGTGAGCCCACACGCTGTGAGAGATTAGGGGGCTAATCTCTTACAGATTAGGAGAGATTAGTGTCTCAGCCACTGCCGTTGCATGGACAGGCGCCTAGCCCACACGCTGTGCCAGGTATCATCCTGATGCTCTCACATCTCACCTGGCACTGACCCTGTGGAGTAGACGCTATCATTATCTCAATTTTGAAGATGTATTTAATGCCATTGGTTGTATTCTGGATTTAAGGATTTTAACCTGCCTGTGCTTCTGAAGTTCTTTGAAGCCAATCCTTATAGCACTGAGAGTTGGTGTAATGGATTCAGCTTTGCTCTTTTAATCTGGTTCACCATGAATCTTGCAGACAGGGCATGTAAAACAAGCACATTTATAAGCTGAGGGCAGGACTTCCAGCAAAGCGCTGCACAAATGTGGTGTGCACATGTCTTTAGAAAACTTGGGCACCAGCAGTTCTGCCTTGATAGCTATTCTTTGTTATTATGACTCTTACTCTCGATAAAATTATTTAGAAAAATTGAAAGGGACATGTTATTTGAGAAATAAAATGAGAGGCTTCAAGAGCCACATAAGAACAGAAAATTGGTGCAGACGGCTTTCAGAATGCCGTGTTCTGACCTTGAGAGCTGAGTGCACCTCCACCTGCTGTGGCGTCCGTTAATTCTCACCCCATCTCTGCTGCTGCTGCCTTCCAGTGACCCACTCCACA
The DNA here is from genome assembly GCA_963574355.1 of Loris lydekkerianus. Classification (NCBI taxonomy): domain Eukaryota; kingdom Metazoa; phylum Chordata; class Mammalia; order Primates; family Lorisidae; genus Loris; species Loris lydekkerianus. Next base: position 39,002 of record CAUYPK010033954.1, read on the forward strand.
GCCACCCTGCGACTGGCATCTCTGGCCTCCCTCTCCTTTGCCTCCTGCTACCCTCATTTTGCCTTCATTTCCTTTTTTGACTCAGCCTCTAACTCAGCCTAATTTTTTCAGAGCACACACTCCCCTTCTCTTTTGATGCATTGACTGTGTTTTGGGTTGTTGTTAAATTTAACTTTTGAAAATGTTATGTGGTTCTACAAAGTCTATGACAAGAAAAGCTATGCTCTGCCCCACCTTTTGCACTCCCATGTCCCATCTCACCACCCCCTAAATCTCTCACCCATTTCTGCTGTTTCTTTAAGCATTTCTCTCCTTATTTCTAAAACACATCCACGTAGCTCCTTCCTGATGTTTCAGGTGCAGCTGTTGGATGACGACATCCTAAATAAATGGGGCACGAGCACTCTTCTCCCAATCCTTCCTCCTGCTGTTCTCTCAGGATGATTCATGGTTTGGTCTTTTGCTATTATGTCAGGTTAATATAGTCCCCAGCTGAGCACAGGACATACTGTCATTGGATTTCCTTTCCTGGAGTTAATAATTGTGCATTTTTCCTTTGCTAGTTTTTCATGTATTTACCACTATTGTAATGCTAGACTTACGACCAGAAAGGCATTTCTGCTTACTGTATTCAAATGCCTCAAGTAACCTGCAGTTGCTTTTATTCATTTTTGTGTCAGAGACATAAAAATCTTCATCTTTGTGTGCCCACGGGGTGGCAGCACAGCTTTCATCCTGGAGTGTCCCTTCATCATCCTTTAGGGAGCCACTCAGCCTTCCTCCTGCCTTCCAGTCCTCAAATGTTCCTCTTTCTTGATTACGATCTTCATGTTGATGGAATATGTCTTTGAGATACTACTAAGAAAGGTACCTAGGAAATATTGAACTTTTGCATTTCTGATGATACATTTTTCTTAACTCTTTAACTGAAGGATAGTTTGACTAGGTATAAAATTCTAGGTGGTAAACAATTTTTTTTTTAGTTTTTTATACTTCTTTATTGATACATAATTTATAAACCATAAAATGTTCACTCATTAAAAAAGTATACAGTTTTATGATTTTGATAACTACATAGTTTTATAATCACTACTAGAGTATGGCTCTCTTACCCTAGAATGTCTTCCCTTGCCTTTTCATATTTAAATGTCACACAACTCCTGCTCTGGTTCATGTCACCATAGTTTTGCCTTTTCCAGAATTTTGTATGAAAAAAATTGTACAGTATTTAGACTTTTGTGTTTATCTCTTCACTTAGTGTAATGTTTTTGTGATTCATCCATGTTGTGTATATTAATTTTTTATTCCTTTTTATAGCTTAGTAGTATTCCCTAGTATAGATATGCTACAATTTATCCCTTCAGTAACTGATAGACAATTGGTTCATATCAGGTTTAGAATTTAATTAATTATCCCACAACAAATATTTGCATATATGTCTTATGTATACATATATTTTTGTTTTATTTCTTTCTGTATGAGAGAGATTGCTGGGTCATATGGCAAGTTTATAAGAAATGGCCAAACTGTTTTCCAAAGTGGTTGTGTCACTGTGCATTTATACAAGAAATGTATGATATTTCTAGTCATTCCACATTGTTGTCAACACTTGGCCATGCTTCTTAAGACTTTGAAGGTGTTCTTTCTTATGTAATAGCCTCCATTATTGCCACAGAGAAATCCAACACTGTTCTGATTTCCAATCCTTTGGGCCCTGGGATCTTTAAGGTTCTTCTCTTTAGTTCCAGTTTGCTGAAAATGTATCTTGATTGCATTGAGATAAGTGTCTTCCATTCACTTGCACTGGATGTTTAAAAAGAACTTTCCAATTGGAGTTTCATGTCTTTCAGTTTCTTAAATTATTTATTTGGTAATTTATTTCTGCTTATTTTTCTTTGAACTCACTTTTCAGAAAATCTATTCTTTGGGTATTGGTTACCTAAAATAATTCTTTCATTTTTCTCTTCCATTTTTCATTTTTTAATCACTTTTTCTAGCTAAATGGAAGATATTTTTCCAATTTTGCTTTTAATAAATCTATTGTATTTTTCATTTTGACCTTATATTTTTAGTTTTCCAGGTCATTTTTTTTTTTTGCTTGAATATAATTGCTTATAATCACACTTTATTCTTGTTTTATTAAAACAATACCCACATCTATCAGGATATTAGCTGAATTTTTTTCCCCCAAAATATTTTATTCTTCCTGTATCACTAAGTTTTTCTGTATTTTTGTTTTAGAATTTGTCTTTTCTTTCATGCTAGGTAGGTGATTCTTCACTGGGAAGGAGTGTGTGTATGTTGACCATTTTATCCTCAAGGGATATTTGGCAATGTCTAGAAATATTTTTGGTTGTCAGTATTGGTGGGCGGCTCCTGGCACTTAGTGAGTGGTGGCTGGTTATGTTGCTAAGTGTTCAACAACCCACAGAATAGAGCCCCCAAACGGAGGGTTATCTATACCAGAATGTGCTGAGGAGGAGAAACCCTGAGCTCCTAGATGCTGTGGTTAAATATCTGCTGATAGCTGATATTTAAAGGTCAGTGCATTAAAAAGTATTTATAGACAAGGCTTGTTGGCTGGTAGCTTCAAGGTAGAGAGATTTGGCTGGATCTTTCATTACTATGTATAGATCACCATCAGAAGATCTTAGAGAAATCTTCATATTGCTTCCAGAGGGAATATGGGGAGAAGAATTAATACGCCTGGAAGCCAATGTGCTACAAACTTAGAAGGAAAAGGGGTTAAAGGGTCTCACCTTTAGTGTGTAAATTATTATTGAATTCTCTTGACATCAGCTGTGCCTCAGTTTCAGTCTCTCCAGTGAATAAATGTCAGCTGTATGGCAGGTAGACATGAGTAGCTCACAACATAACCACCCTTACATGGACTTTCAATCAATGCTCCTCATTTGGGGGACACCTGCTCCTTCAGTGCCCCCAGGTTGTAATCCCAGCCTATCCTCTCCACAGCTCATTTCCCCAGGTTGTAATCACTGTCCATCCTCTCCACAGCTCACTTCCCCAGGTTGTAATCCCTGTCCATCCTCTCCTCAGCTCACTCCTTTCACTCTTGACCCTGCTGATTTCCCCAGGAGCTGCCACATATCCTCTCCTTTCTCTTTTTGCCACCATTCCTCTGCAAGCTTTTCCCTGAGGTCTCATTTTACTGAGAAGACTGAGCTGTTCCAATATCAGTAACTGACTTCATCCCTCTTGTGGACATTTCTTAGCTCCTATTTCCTTTTTTGCTCATGTTTATGAAGAAACAGGTGCTCCCTTATAATGTCACACTGCTGTCCGGCATGCTGGGTCCCCCCTCCCAGTCCTTTAGGAATGTGCTCCTGGACTTTCCTCCTGTTGGACATTCAGTGTCCTCCTCACTGCAGTCCTCTTTCTCCCTGTAAAAGTATGCTTGGATCTTCTCTGTCTTTGAAAACAAAAATCATCCTCTGACCCTGGTGTTTCCAAAGCCTTTACCCTTCTCCTCTCAGCCAGTTTTCTTTTAAAAAGTTGTCAGTGATCCTTGAGAGCACTTGCCCCCCTGGCATGCTTGGTCTGCCCTCTCCTCCAGCCCTCCAACTGCCAGGGACCATCACTTGAACCTTCTTGCAGATAAGCCCGTGTTTCTCCACTCTGGCCTCTGTTCCTTCTGTCAGATTCTTTATTCTCCCCACTCACTGGGTCTTCCACTCGCTGTCACTCCCTAACAGGTGCAGGGTCCCTGCAGGCTCTGCACACACTCCCATCTCTCTTCTCTGGGAAAACCTTATAGGCAGACCCAGGGCCTTCATTCACTTTGCCCCAGATCTCTATTGCCAGCTTCCTGGTCTGAAATGCTTAGGCTGCTCATAAGGCCACCTGAGGGACAGAGCCCTTTGATTTAGATTCTGGGGGTATACTAGACATATTTTTATTTTCTGTCTCTGCAATGCTGGTGAGACTGCCCCTTGTAGGGCTAGCTAGCTCCTAGAGGTAGCAAACCGGTTACTCATGCAAACCAACCAATGCGAATGCCTTATCCTCACCCTCCTCCTTGGTGTGACTCTTAGGCACCAGGCCAGTATCCCCCCTGGCCTGAACTTCCCAAAGCCAGGTACTAAAAAATAGATACCACCTCTGTAGAGGCCAAAATCATTCAAACTATCCAGCCCTAAACGTGCTCAGACTTGTCTCCTCTGCGTCCCGAGTGATCACCCTCATTTTTTCAGCCTCAGAACGCTCCCTTGGTGCTTCCCCACGTGGCCCAGAGTGGCCTCCTCTGCTCCCTTCTCTTGGGAACTGTGAACAAATGCTGGGTGCAGCTGAAACATGGGGAAGAGATGGATGTGAAAACGCTGCTTCCATAGCCACACACATGCATGCACACACACACACACATGCACACACACGCACGTACACACATGCACACACGCATGGACACATGTATGTACACACATGCACACGCACACATGCACACAAATGCCCACACACACGCACACACACACATGCACATGCATGCACACACGCATACACACCATGCACACACACACATACACATTCATGCACACACGGCAGAGGATGGCATCCTGGCGGCCCCTGCAGTTCCTTGGTGAGCTGGCTAGCAGGTGTGCACAGCAGCCTCTCCTCTCACCTCAGCGGAGGAGTCTGTACTCCTGCCTTCTTCACTTTGAGTCTCTACTTTGTTCTGTCTTGATCTGGGGACTTTTTTCACCCTTAGGCTATTTGCATGCTTTTGTTTGATTACCCTGAAATTAGCCTGTCTGTAGGTGTAGTGCAAGGTAATAGGCTCTTCCATTGTTTTTGCATCAGAAGAAAAGCCCAGTGTCTCTTCTGTGACTTAGAGCTCAAAGGGGCCAGCGAAGCTCTCTTGACCCCACCTTCCTGGTGCTCATTATGCTGCCCTGGGTGACGGCTCCTGGCTCAGGCTCTGGGTCCTGGCATCTTATAATCCCCTGAGGAGCTTTTTATAAACTCCTGGCCTGGGCTCCTCCCCAGACCAATTATGGGGCTTGGGCATCAATGTGTTTTTTTTTTAAATGCTTTTCATGTGATTCAAATGCTGGAGCTGAGAACTGCAGTTCCAGTTGGGTTTTTTCCTCTGCTTTGTTGTTCTTTCTTTGGCTAAGATTCAAATCTCTCTCAGGTGGTCCTCAGTTGAATGTGTTAGAATCACCTGGCGGCTTATTAAGCCGACCCCTGAGGTTCGCCCTCAGCGTTACTGATCAGCAGGTCTGAAATGGGGTTCAGACAGTTGCATTCCTAACAAACATGTGGGGCTGAGGCTGCAGTGCAGGGGACCACACTCACAAACAAGTGCCTTGGTGAGAATACAAAAAAAAACAACAAAAAAAACCCACAAGTGCCTAACTCTGCCAATGGGCATTAGTCTTCTGGAATTTACTTCTCAGAGTTAGGGTAAACAAGTAGTCTCCATTTGGGTGGTTTCTCTGGACAGGGGGACTGAGAAGGTTTGTGACCAAAAGGTATGTCTACCTCCTAATCCCCATAAACCACAAATGCAATCTTGTTTGGAGAAAGAGTCTTGCATCTGTAATTAAGTTAAGGATCTTGAGCTCATCCTGGATTAGCCGGGTGGGCTCAAAATCCGATGACAAGTGTTTTTATAAGAATGAAGCAGAGGGAGATTGTACAGATGGAAGAGGAGGTGGTGGTGCAACCTGAGGGCAGAGAGCAGAGAGCTGCATCACCAGCTGAGCAACACTGGGAGCCAGGAGAAGCCTACAGAGGTGAAGGCCCAGTTGTCCCTCCATCCTTCAGAGGCTGTGGCCTTGCTGTATCTCAATTTTGGATTTCTTCTCCAGGACTATGAGACAGTCTGTTACAGCAGGTACAGGAACCTAACCACTCCTGTTCTAGAGGGTACAATGGGGATGTTTCCACCTCTTGTGCTGGTCAGAAGTGAGTTATTCTGAAAAGACATTGCCTTCACTCAGGCTGGCTGATTGATTCCTGAGTCTGTACAAGCACTTCCCGGATAAAACTGGCCATCAGTGGAGCACAGCTGATCTGTTGCAAGTGATGAAAATGATCTACAGTAGGTCATTAAGCAGCGAATGATGTAAATAAAAAATCTATTAATATTAAATGTGCCACTATGTTATGCAGGGTATGCCACTATGTTATGCAGGTTGACGATCAGCCTGTTGGAAAGGTTCTGGAGTAATTATGCTCTGGGTGCAAAGAGACTGAGTGGAGAGTGAAGTGCTGGTGGGCTTTCTGTGCATTGTCACACACTCGGAAGGCTGGGCCACGGCCAAGGCCCACCCTGTCAACTCCAGCTCACTCCCGGGGCCTGTGGCCAAAATACCTGGAAGAAGATGGGCAAAGTGCAAATAAAAAGCTCCATATGGCAGGTTGCCCGCCTACGGCCAGATGTGGGTCTATTCGGGGCCCTGACAGGTGCACTCTGCTTTCTCCATATCTTCCGGCTGTTCACCGGGCTGCTCCCGCGGGGTTTCTGGCTCCGACTCCTTTGTGGAGGCTTGAGAGGCTTTTCTCCATCCTCATCTTCTGGGCTATTTGCTGGCGTGCCGCCCCCGTGTGAACCATCTTGTCTGGGTTGCCCATGCTTAGCATATGCCCAGCACAGGTTGCCTCATTTCATGCTTCTGGGGCTTTTAAAAACTTCGTTCATCAGATGTCTGATACATTTTTCTCTTTAACACTTTTCTTATTATATGGAGTAAGGTGTATAATGTGATATTTTGATATACCTATATAGTGAAGTGATTGCTACAGTCACATAAATTAACACATCCATCATCTCACGTAGTTACCTTTCTTTTTTTGTGGTAAAAGTACCGAAAATCTACACTCTCAGCAATATTTAAGTTTAGAAGATAATATTATTAACTGTAGTCTTCATGTTGTGCACTAGCTCTGTAGACTTACTCATGCAGCTCACTGCAGCCCGCTACCCCTCGACCTAGGTCTCCCCCTGTGTACCAAGGTCCCAGCCCTGGAACCAGCTTTCTACTATTTCTGTGTATTTGAGTCCTCTCCTCTCCTCACCTCTCCTTTTGTCCCCTCTGCTTCTGTCCCCTCCCCGTCTCTGCTGTTCCTTTTCCTTTCTTTTCTTTTTCTTTCTTTCATTCTATTCTTTTTTTAGATTCCACATATAAGTGAGACATGCATCTTTTTCCTTCCTCTGTCTGGCTTATTTCACGTAGCATTCATCCATGTTGTTGCAAAGGGCAGAATATCCTACAAATCATTCAAGGCCTCAGCACGTCTGCTTTTTCTCACTTCCCAACACCCAGCCCTGACACATGCAGTGAGGTCTTACCAGGATGGGATTATTTGTACTGTTTCCCACTATTACAAGCTGCTGCTGAATCTAAATATTAATAAAAACATGGTTCAACTTTGAATTGAATGGGGCCCTCTGAATGGGTGTCAAAGCAGGCTGAATGTTCTAGAACATGAAATGAGAGGACTCCTGAGAGAGGGCTGTGGAGCCACAGGCTAAGCCCAGCACCGGCACCCTTGCAGACACTCGGTGACTATTTGCCAAATGAATGTAGCCAGGGAACCTGCAGGACCCGACACCTTGGAGTAAACAGAACGCATGGGGGTAGTTTTGCATGGTAGACAGAATCCATTTGGGGAAACTCAACCTTTGTGCTCCCTGACTGTTTTCAGATTCAGTTTCTCAGATCAGAGAGGAGAAACTCTAAGTTTAATGTCATGTTCAGCCCAAGACCTGCCTGGGCCAAAGGCCTCCAATGTGTTTGAAATCTGGTGTTCTAGCCAAAAACAAATACACTTCACTCTCTAGTACTTGCATCATGCCCACCAGGGAATGAAATCAATCTTTGGGCAAAATGTGCCATGTTTGTTTTGTGATTTTATTTCTTAGTTCTTCACTTGCTAGGTACCTTGAAGTTCAGGGTTCTGCCACACAGCTCTCAAACGTGACTGGCTCATAGAACAATGGTAAGGAATTTTGTTAAAATGGTGATTTTAAAAAGGGAGTATCCAACATAGTTTATAAAGTGTAGAGATGTAAGACCCAACACTTAGGTCTCTCACCCACCTCTACAGCTAGCTATGATCTTCGGGAAAACTTAAAGCAACCTGTCCCGATGCGATTGGCTACTATAACAGGCTTCACAACCTTTCCCCCCCAAAGGACAGCTGTTAGTAAGCTAAAATGCTGTGAGCTTTCAACATACAGGTTTATCACTGAATCTTTTGATTAGGAAAGGCTAACTTTCAAAAAAAAAAAAAAAAAAAAAACAGCAAAACAACTTAGCTATCAAAATGTTGATGATGATTTCTTTGGGATTTATTTATTAATTTTTTTTTGCAGATTTTGGCCTGGGCTGGGTTTGAACCCGTACCGCCGGCATATGGGACTGGCACCCTACTGCTTGGAGCCACAGGTGTGTAGCCCCTATTAATTTTATTGAGACTTTGCAGTATGGGGAAAAGAGAGTATTGCTAAATATTGTTGAATAATTCTATGCAAAAACTCTAAGTTGGAGAAAGAAGAGTGTCAACAGAAAATAGAAAACCTCCCATCAATAAAAGATAATTTAAATTATTAAAAGTTTTGTGTCAATCGCTTTGATGCAAAATTAGGAAAATGTTTATATTGTTTCTTCAAAAACTTTAATTGGATTTGTTATGGCCATTTATTGCTCAGTCCTGAATCCCAAGTGAGTTTTGTTAAATGAATTTATCGTCTTCCTTACCCCAACTCCCCCCCCACCAAAACAACCACAGACCCCAAACAAAACAGCATATTCAAGGAGTAGTCAGGCTTCCTGATGATAAAAACTGTTGTTCTGGGGAATTATTTCTGGAAGCTTATGAACATCTGTAAAATTTAGAAGCTCAAGCCAATGTCATGTAAATGAAATTAAGCTTATGAAAAATTAGTTTCTTTCTAGTTTTGGCACTCTCAGTAAATACTGCATAATAGCTTTTGTTTCTGTTCTTTCTTTCTTTCTTTCTTTCTTTCTTTCTTTTCTTTTTTTTTAACAACTTTTTACCTTGGGAAGTTATGGTACATGGCAGAATAAAACAAAATAGAAATTTTATGTTAAAAATAATACATGAGTCTGCTAACTCTTTTTTTTTTTTTTTTTTTTTTTTGCAGTTTTTTGGCCAGGGCCGGGCTTGAACCTGCCGTCCCCGGTATATGGGGCCAGAGCCCTACTCCTTGAGCCACAGGTGCTGCCCAGAGCCTACTAACTCTTAATTTTAAATGTAAATGTTGACTTCTAAAGTATTCGATTTAAAGAAACTTAAAGGTAAGAATCTGTTTTATGAAAAGATGTGGTACTTCTAAAGAAGAGTTAAATTTATCTGAGGATAAAGATATTTTTATGAATGTGTGGTTAAATTAGGAAACTTCAGTTCTGAGGGGCATTTAATATTTCTTCTGTTAACTGACTTTGAAAGTGACATACTTCCATATGTTCACCGAACACTTCAACCCACAAGATGCAGATCACCATTAAGCAAATATGCGACATTTTTAACTGTTACTCAAGGTGGAAGGCGAAGCCTTGGGGTGAAAGTGGCATTGGCTCGGGTGTCCTTGTTGTATTTTCAGAATAATGTTTTCTCTAAGTTGCCCCCAAAATATGCTTCTGTCAGTGTTGATGTTTTATGAATAAGCTGAGCAGTCAAGTTCAACTGGATGTTCTTACTTGCTGCTTTTTTTGAAACATGCTGACCTGCTGTTTTTTACCTCAAATTTCAAGAGCCAGGTGCATTCTTTCTTTCTTTTAGAAGTTCAAATTCTGTCAGTTTGTACGTTATTTTTAGTTGGGGCTGAAAAAGAAAGTAGGCAGGCATTTATAAAATAGAGTGACTTTTGAAAAAATGTTATTTCTATATTTTTATTTTTAACAGTTTGAATAGAAATTTTATCAGGCTGATTTATGTTAGCATGGAAGCTTACAGAATGAAACTTTCCTTAAATATTAGAATTTGACCAACAATCGCAGAAAATGTTTCATTTTAGCTTAAAGTAGGAGAGGAGTGGAAATATAACGGAAAGAGAACGAGGCTGAGTGGGCCCTGCCTCAGACCTCGGGAAGAGAGGGGACTTGTGGTTCACAGTTCTTCAAACTCTTTGGCATCAATAAGCTTTCATTTCATTCCAGAAACTGTCACTCATGACCTTTTTCTGGATCTTACAATCACCCAGAGCCCTATGAGGAGGGCTAATCTCTCACTTGGCTACCAACTTGGGTTTCGTCCTCTTGCTCACTTCCACTGACTATTTTCTTTCCCTCCACCCAAACCAGTCATCCCATGAATATGCTTTACTTTCCCAGACACTCAGTCTCCTCTCCCCGCCGGCCTGGATCAGACGATCTGCTGTGTCATCTGTTCTTTGACCAGTGTCCTGATGATCACGGTCTCCTTGGATTTCCTTACCTTTCCCCCTGCTTTGCCTGACATTCATTACATCCCCCCAGGCACATGTTTTTCTAGTCTTGATATTGAGCTTCTATTGAGGGTGTCTAACTTTGTTTCTTATTTGACATACATTGGAAGAATCAGAGTCGTCTGTGGCCACGCGTTGAAAATGCAAACACTAATGAAAGCTGGTGAACAACAAAAACAGTCTGTGCTTTTTGTGATATCTGACACAACAGGTAAGCAATACAGTCCTCCACCTACATGCGCTGTGAGCTGCTGGCTGCACACCCTCAGGGAAGGTACTCCACAGTGTTCACTGCTCTCCCCACAAGCTGGCCTTGCACAGCCTCAGCGGGACCTCCTTCCTGTGTGGCGTTTCTTGCTGTTTTTTTTTCCTAGCAATTCCCTAATGAGTTGCCATGGTGGCCAAGCCAGCCCTTTTCTATTTTCTCCAAGCTTCAAACCTCCTGACCCTTTTCTTGGCCTCTTGTGCCTCAGTATCAGAATTCTTTGCAGCCTCTGTTCCCTTTTACCAATATTTCAGAAGATGAAGCATCTCTCTTCCTTTTTTATCCCTAGAAAATTCTCAGCCATTATCTCCCTGAATATTACTTCTGCCCAAATTTCCCTTTTCTTCTTTCTGGGACACAGAACACGTGTGGGTTGCACCCTTTCTGAGGAGGTAACGCGTCCTCTATGCTCCTAATCATTCTCCCCACTTTCTCTCTCTCTCTGAAATTTGGGTGGTTTATGTTAACTTTTTTTTCTCCTTTTTCTTTATTGAGACAGAGTCTCACTCTTTCACCCAGGGTAGAGGGTCATGGTGTCACTGTTGCTCACAGCAACCTCTAACTACTGGGCTCAAGAATCCTCCTGCCTTAGCCTCCGGAGTAGCTGGGGAAATAGCTGCTGCCACAATGCCCAGATATTTTTTAGAGATGGGGTCTTGCTCTTGCTCAGGCTGGTCTTGAACTCCTGGCTCCAGTAGCCTACCCGCTTTGGCCTCCCAGAGTTATATTAAGTTTTATTGCAATTTACTTATACTGTGTTCTGCTATATCTGATCTGCTGGTAAACCTATTCACTATTATCTCTATTGTAAATATTATAATTTTTGAGTTCTAGATGTCCCCCATTTGATTATTTGTAAACATAAATTATTTCTCAAAATTCTCTATGTTTTTGTCTATGATTCTTTCTCTTCATTTAAAGAAACATATTAATCAAGTTAGAGTAATCATTTGCTATTTCTTCTTCTTTCTTTTTTTTTTATTTTTAGAGACAGAGTCTCACTCTGTCCCCCTCAGTAGAGTACTGTGGCGTCATAGCTCACAGCAACCTCCAGCTCCTGGGCTCAGGCGATTCTCTTGCCTCAGCCTCCCTCACCTGGGTGTACAGGTGCCCACCACATCTGAGTGTACAGGTGCCCACCACAATGCCCAGCTATTTTTTGTTACAGTTTGGCCGGGGCCGGGTTTGAACCCCCACCCTTAGTATATGGGGCTGGCACGCTACTCACTGAGCCACAGGCGCCGCCCATCATTTCATTTGCTATTTCTCATGGAGAGCTCATCTGTATTTTTTTCTCCCAATTATTGGTCGCACGGCCTCCTGCGTTGTATATCTAAGTATTGTCTTCTTCATATGCAGCAGAGACTCCAGTGGCTGTTCTCTGCCAACAAAGAGATTGTTCTTTCCTGTTGTTGTTGGGCAGACAGCATAAGAGATCAATTGCCTGAAAGCAGAGACCCAGCTGCTCTGGATGCTGAGCTGCAGTTTTACCAAGACTCAGTTTACATCTAGTTGGAGACTTTTCCAGCCTTCAGAGGTTTTCAATTCAGCTCTTTAACTTCACACCTATATTAGTTACCTACTTCTGCATGACAAATGACCCCCAGTTTAGAAGCTTAAAACAACAAACACTATCTCATGGTTTCTGTGGTTCAGGAGTTTGAGAGCAGCTTAGATGGGTGATTTTGGCTGGAGGTCTCTGCTGCAGTCAAGGTGGAAACTGGACAGGCTGGAGGGCCTGCTTCCAGGATTAGTTCCTTGGCTGCTGGCTGGAGCCTTCTTCCTTTTGGCTGCTCGTTTCCTTACCATGAAGCCTCTCTGTCAGCTTCTTGCTGTCCTTATGGCACAGTAGGTGGTTTTCCCCAGCATGAGTGATTCAAGAGAGAGGGCAAGTTGTGATGTCTCCATGACTTAGGCTCAGAGGTCACCCTGCATGATTTCTGCCACATTTTGTGCATCAGAAATAAGTTACTTTGTAGGGTCCACATTCAAGGGGAGGGAAATTAGCTCTACTGAAGGGGAGAGTATCCAAGAATTTGTGAACATATTTTTAAACCATCATACTTTTGTATGTATCTTTCAAAATCTGTCAGATGTCTTTAGGAAAGACCTGCCTTGTGTTTGTTTGGGATAAATCCCCTGTAAGTTCTATTTTTCAGGTACCAAGAGAATGTAGGAGAATTCGCTTCATTGTTCCGAGATTTTGGCTGAGCTCCCCTACCTCCCAGAAAGTTCCAGAACTCAGCAGATATTTTCAGGCCCTTGTCATTCCCAGTTTGTCACACCAATTGCGTCAGCTGCTAGAAGCTTCACTGGTTCTCTGTCCTCCCAAGAGGTGTGCTCTGCTTGTCCTGATCCTTACCCCCCATCCAGAAACAGAAAATTCCCCAGGGGAAAAACGGCTGTCCTGATCAGTTCAAGTCACAATGGTTTTCCCACCTTTGGAATCTTAATCCATCTAGTCCTCACTGTAAGGCTTTATAAATACAATTGTGTAATTTATCCACTTTTTTGTATTTGTTGAAATTGGGGCATTGATCTGCCTTGACTGCTACCTCCCACCCTGACGCCGAAGGCTCTCTCACTCCCTTTTTAAAGAAAAGGTCTTCATTCCTTGCCTTGTTTCTGCATTCTCTGAGATCCTGCTCCATAAAGTATATGCTCCCTGTCTTGAATCTTTCTTTTGTTAGCTTGCAAACAGCTTTTTGTCTTTTCTCTCCTACACACATTTAAACATTCTGAGCCTCCTTACACCTCCCTCCCCTCTGGTGCTGGGGATGCTCCCCTTACCTTCCCCCCACCTCCTGCTGGGCCCCTTCACACTTCTCACTCTTCCCAAGGGCCTCAAAGTCTCAGTGCCAAAATCCAGAGGCTTCTGCCCAGTTTGCCTCACACCCAAACATCCAGCTGCTTTTACCGTTAGAACCTCTCTCCCTTTCCTCCCTTTGGTCTTTTCTTCGGTATTTCTCTTGAGGTGCCCTCCCCCCATCTTCCCCACTTGCTCTGCTCTTTTCTCTTGTTACTGGAAATTCTCTCCTAATGTCATCACCACCCAGGGCTTCCAGGCCCACCTCTCTTGAAGGACCCCAGACTCTCATCCGTAGTCTCTTGCTTTTCCCTCGGGCGACAAACCAGATTTCCGGTGTTCATCAGAGACGTCTGTAGAATTGGCTCATTACTACCCCGATCCTGACGTTCTGAGCTGAAATTCTCATTTCCGTAGCCTCCACTCATTCTCCAAGACCCAAGTTGTCCTGTTGTTCTTGCACCTGGCATCCTCCCCACCCCTCCGGCTGCCTCTTTCTCTGAGCTCCTGTGTATCTTCATGGGGACATTAGTCATCTGATGTCGCATTTGCTGTCTCAGCCAGGACAGATTCTACTCTCTGAGGGACATTTGACAATGTATGGAGACATTGTCTGTTGTGATGATCTGGGGACAGTCACTGGCACCTGGTGGGTACAGGCCAAGGATGCTGCACCACCCGTTGCCAAGAACAACTCTGTCCCCAATGTCAGGAGCGCTGAGGTGGAGAAGTGGCACCTGCCCGTGTGCCTCTCGGCAAGTGGCAGCTGGTTTCCTCATCTGTGTCCTTGGAATGCTTGGCAGGTGCATCACATGCATTCGGTAAGTGTCTATTCAGTGTCAGGAAGAGAACTCGTGGCATGCCTCCTTCTGCCGCCTCACCTGCCTTTTAGAGTCTGTGCTGTGTCACTTCCTTTCTATTTATAATTCTTTATAATCCAGCGCAGATGCTGGCCTCTCCCTGAGCTCTTCCAGGATTCCCCCAGAGTTCTCATGTCTCTCTTCTGAGCTCGCCAGCCCCTTGCTCACAGAGTTCATCACTGCTTCTGGAGTAATGTGGGTATTTCCATCCACAGCCACTTCTCCAAGAATTCATAAGTCCCCCGGGGCACTTTTGGCCAAATGCTCTTCTTTGAATGCTTCTCAGGGCTGTCTGTTCTTCCGGATTGGAGGTACTTATTTCATTATTAATCAATTGGCTTCTGTTACCAAACAGTCCTCAGTCTTCTCTTAATTTGGAGTACTTTCCAGAAAATCTCCCCTAAAATGATGCAGACCCCAGTGGAGTAGTCAGACCTCCTCTCTGATGTTTCTTATATGATGTTAAGAGCCCAACTGAGACTGTCTGGTGGGCCAGTAACATCCTATAATTTTGTTAAACAGATTTCAACAAAATGACTTCCAGAAGCCTCTAGTACAATGACACATCATGGCATGAATGCATATTAATGCAGACATGATGGACAGTTTTACTTTGATTATTAGTATACGTGTAAAAAAAGAAATCAAACATTTTGCTAAATAGCCACAGTCAGCTCAGAGTACATACCCATACCATGATAAACAAGTTCTCAAGTCTGGCCATTTATTTGAGAAATACTCGGAGCTGGCATTAGAGTGGGAAACAAAAAGCCTTCTTTCTTTTCAGTGTTGGCAAATCGTTATTCTTTGAGAGTAGATTTTAATTTTTGACGTTTTCCAAGATCATTCAGGCTTTAGAATAATGAGTAAAGAGGACTAGTCTAGGTGTCCCCTGCTAGTTAAAGACAGGGTTTAAATAAACAATTAAGCCTGTGATTTTTTTTATTACAAGGAAGTTCAAAAAGCCATTTCAAACTGGCCTCCTATGTTTCGGCATCACTGACACAACTTTTGGAGTCAAATTCATTTTGATATATAAATTCCATCCTCGTCTCATCTCTGGTTCACATCTTATTTCGAAAATACGTAGAAATCCCCTTCTGGGGAAGGCAATGGTTTCCACTCTACTAGCAAAGACTACAGTACGCTGAAGACTTGGGAAAAAAGCACATTCTGCATCCTTCTTGTACTTGACCTCCTAAGGATTTCTGTTGCTCTAAGGGACAGGTCTCTTTGCCGCCTCTGGCAGGAATCATCCAGGCATTTTAGATTAGGTTTGCTGTGCTCTCAACACAAGCATATCATCGGGGAGCTAAATACGTTTAGAAGCTGCATTTTTGTTTTAATGATATATTGTTGATTGACTTTGCACTCAATTTAATAGAGTAATCATCTTGTTCCAGAGTAGCTGTGACAGGCGAGGTGCCCGAGGCCATGGGCCAGAATCAAGATCCGAGCAAGAAAGTCATGCAGCGCTTTATGGCAGAAGACACAGATAATAGCTCCACACCCTCCATCCCCACCAGCTGTTTGAACTCATTTTTATTTGAATTCCAAAACTAATTAACTGACTTTTCCAAAAGAACTATTCCAGTTTATGCAAACTGATTTGTATCATGGACAAGATAGATGGTGCTTGTTTGTTTTTCTGCGGGAGAGGGGTGAGGGAGTCGACCAGGAATTGAGCACAGGTCTTTTGACCCAGGTCTTCTGTCCCTTTATTCCAAGAGGTTTTTCAAGCTCAGTATTGTGTAGTCTCCTCTGAAATGGAAACAGCCTTTTTATGGATTCCCGAGAGAAACACTGGAGTTAAGTGAGGGCATTTTGGGGGATCACCTGGGTTAACAGCATCACAAATTCAGAAGCAAACACAAACATCCCGCCATTCAGAATAGGCTCTGGCTTAAAATGTTATCATCAAAGCAAAACTACACATATTAAATATACATATTACGTGTATTATAGACTGGGGGATCCCTGCAACCATGTGGACTCCAGATTAAAACACAATGACTTAGCACAAAGAGTATGTTGTAATGTTTGGCGTGAAGGTGGCCAACTTGCCACCTTAGTGCTCAGTACCTGCAGGGAGGATGGATCTCAGTCCTGAAACCAACAACCAACAAGCAGCCTGTTCTCACGTGTGTGGCCCGAGCTCCCAGCTGATGGTGCACATTGGTCCACATAGACACAGGCAAGGCAGGGTTTCCTCTGGCACTTCAGGGCTTCTTTCTTTTCTTGCTACAGTGCTGCGTAGATTACTGTACAAGGGTGGTACAAGGTGGTTGTTCAGAAAGTGTCACATCCCAGGTGGGAGGGGACATCTTGTCCTTGTGTGTCATGGTCTGTCGTCATGAGCTTCTGAGACATCCATGTCCCCACTGGCTGAGGTGGCATTGGTCCTCCCAGATCTTTTCATGTCTGCTCCATCCTGAGCTAGAGCCCTTGGAAGAGCTGCTCCTCTTTCCCTTCAGCATGCACAGAGAGGTTCTCAGCCAGGAAGGGACACTTTCTGGGCTGCCGAGTACTGCTTGGGGTCATCTTGGCTGTCACTTCTGCTCTCCTGCATCACACCACCCAGGTGGCTGGAAAGCAGGGAATTAGGGCACAGGTCCCCCCTGAGCTTGGATCCCCCAAACTCCTGCAGGTGGGGAGGAGGATCTATCCTTTCCCCTTAATATGAGTCAGGGTTCTCCAGAGAGCCGATGGGATCTATCATCTGTGCATAGTTACGTCTGCATCTATGTTACTGTTTCTGCCTCTTTCTGAGTCTCTTTCTATCTCTACTTGTGTGTGTCTATTATGTACAGACAGATGTATACAGAGGGGTTTATTTTAAGGAGTTGGCTGGTGTGATGTGGGGACTGGCAGGCCAGAAGTTCAGGTGAGTGCTGATCTTACAGTCTAGGGACCGGTTTCCTTGGGGCAGCAGGCTGGAAGCTCAGGCAGAATCTCTATATTGCAATCTTGAGATTTCCTTCCTCTCTGGGAAACTTCAGTCTTTTCTCTTAATGGTCTCACTGTTTGGAGGAGGCCTGCCCACATTATGGAAAGTAATCCGACTTACTCAAAATATACTGGTTTAAATGTTGAGCACATCTACGAGATACCTTCACAGTGACATCTGGGATGGTATTTTAACCAGGCAGCTGGAAACCATGGCACAGCCAAGAGGACACTTCACTTCAAGCATCTCACCCCTCCCTGGATAACTCGGAACCAGCCTGGGGGGAGGGTCCCCTCTCAGGACACCCACAGACCCCTGACAGTCAGGCCTCCTTTCTTGCACTCCTTCACCCTAGGCTGGGGATGTTTAAACATTCATCCCTGGAGCAGGAAAACCTGGCTGTTGTGTTCTTGCAAATCCATTGTTTAGGGTATAAAGCACTGTCCCCTGACCCTTCCGGGGAAACTCTGGGTTCTCCGGTGAGTTTTGGAGGTTGTTTGTAAACTCAGAAGCTGAGGCCTGATGCCCTTGCTTGTTTACATCATCCTTTCTCCAGGAGGGGTCCTGCAGTGCCTTAGCTGTGCCTGATGTGGGGGAGCTCCCAGGGTCCCAGACAAGTCACTGGGAATGAAATGGCGAAGCTGGTTCATGCCCCGTGATGGCTGCACATCTATGGCATCGCTGAGCTCACCTGTGCGCTGTGCTGACCAGCACCAGCACCTCCTCCGTCACCGCTCCTGCAATGCATGGAACTTGCTCTTGCTGGGTGGTTCATAAACAGCAGAAATTACTTTCTGACAGTTGTGGAGGCAGGAAGTCTGGGTTCACGGTCCTTCTCACCGTGGCCTCACAGGCGTCTCTCTACACCCACTTTATAAGGGCGCTAAGCCCAACACAGCGTGACCCATTCCCTTTCAGGTGGCTGCACCTCCAAATCCCCTGAGCATTAGATTTCAGCATATGTCTCTGGGGAAGAGTATAGACGTTCAGTACATCGCAGTCCATGGGTCAGTGTCTACCACACAGTTAGCTTTCAGTAAAAAAAGTTGAATGGATGGCTCGGCCCCCGTAGCTCAGTGAGCAGGGTAACCAGCCACATACACCAAAGGTGGCAGGTTTGAGCCTGGCCCGGGCCTGCTAAACAACAATGACAAATGCAACCAAAAAATAGCTGGACGTTGTGGCAGGTACCTGTAATCCCAGCTACTTGGGAGACTGAGGCAAGAGAATCACTTACGCCCAAAAGTTTGAGGTTGCTGTGAGCTGCGATGCGATAGCACTCTACTGTGGGCAACATAGTGAGACTCTGTCTCAAAAAAAAGAAAAAAATGTTGAATGGAACTGAATGAAACTTCCAACTTCTCCTCAAATCTGACAACTCTCTGAGATGGGAGAGAAACCATCCTAGGCATTAATGTCTTCAAATAAGAACAGAAATGTCTTGGTGATCTGCCTGGCACTGTTCTTTACATTTACGAAGGCCAAGAGCTTAATAAATTTGCACCTGTCTGTTCATAAGCCCTTCTCTGTGGTTTGATCATAAAGCCAAAACCCATCTATTTTGTCACTTAGATCAATTATTATAATTATGTTTTTAAAAGTTAGACTTGTGAAGGCCAGATGTAGAATCAGAGATAGTCCTTTGTGTCCTTGGATGAGCTTCTGGTCTGTCTGTGAAATATGGTAGATAGAGTAGACCCTCCATAGTGGACTCCCTCCCTGCACTGACCACCTCCTTGAATTGACCTAATTTCCATAGACCGGACATGCATGTACACATGTACATACCAGCACGGTAGGCCTAGTTCCTCATGTTGACCACCTCTGTATGTTGACCAGCTTTGTATAGGTCCTTGGGTGGTCAACTTGCAGAGGATCTATTGTGTTTTAATTGCTGACTAAGACCTATATAAACCCCAGGCTCTTTGATAGGAGACATATCATCTTGAATAACTAGCATAGAGGGGGCTCGCAATAGTATTTGTTGAATGAATGAATATGTTAGCAATATGTAATATTAAATGTAAAATAGTCACTGTGCCACAGGAAGGACACTGTCCATGTGTCTTAAACCGCTTGACATCGTTGCCCTGGATATTACCATATCCATCTGATTCCTGATCTTGACAACCATTTAGTGGGTGAGCATGTTGTCTGAAGCTCTAGGACAATGTGGAAGTCACTTGTGCCCACTGAAACAGAGAGGAGTGTGCTGGAAGATTCCAGAACTGAAAGGATTGTTGGAGCCAAGGGCGCACCTGGCTGGACCTTGTTGTTGGTGCTGGGGTTTCACTGGATGCCCAGTGCGGCTGCCGACACACCCGGGCTCTAGTGGCCTCCTGAACATGTGCCTCCGTGTGGCAGGCGTAGTGAGCAACTTTCTCCACCATCCTGGCATCCTTGGGTCGCCCTCCTGACTGCGAAGCCCTGGCTAGAAGCTTCTCGATGGCTGAGTTGAAGTCCCAGGTCCACAGGGAGCAGCCAGGGTTGCACGGCCACTGTGCCCCCTGCAGTGGGTCACTCACTAGGGGGACTCTGATCAGAGTGAGCACAATGCTTTTCATTGTGTTGTAACTGAGTTATGAACAAATGCAGTTCCAGGAAAGAAGTCAGCATAACCCCGTGGTGAGCACAATTATATTACCTGACCTGTTGGTGGAGCTCTCCTTGCTCAGAGTTGGGCTTGTGATAAGAACTTGACAAATACTGCTTATTATCACCATTATTATTATTTTAGTATCATTATTATTAATAGCATGGAATTAGCCTGATTTTTAAAAATAATCGACAATGACAAACTGTTCTGGGTTGGCCCTCAGTAATATTTCAAATCAGGGGAGTCTAGCCTGGACAACACTGTCAACCTGCCTCCTTCTCTGCCTCACTTTCTTCCCCATGTCACCTGTTATCTCCCAGGGTCACAGGGTTTGTTTTTTTGCTGACAATCTGCTAATGTTCTCTAAAGTAGTTAAGGTTGAGAGTGGTTTCAATGCCAGCTCTACACAGTTATTTATGCCCACCCACAAAGACCCTAAAGTTTGCAAGGCTGAATGAATCTTTAATGGTGACACCTAACTCTGGTAGGAATAATGAGCTTTAATTAAATGACTACTTCCATGTTGGACATTGAACTAAATGCTTCAAATGCATCATTTCCTAGGCATTAGCACATTTAATAAGAATAACTATGTCAAAGAGTTACGTGTAACTCATCCCAATTTTCAGATGGGAAAATTGAGGCTTGGAGTTGAGACTTGACCCCCGTGCTGAGTGACTCTACAGCTCACGTGGGGTGCTGAGATCCCACTACCTCACTTTAGCCCAGGGGTCCTCAAACTACGGCCCATGGACCACATGAGGCGGTGTGAATTGTATTTGTTCCCGTTTTGTTTTTTACTTCAAAATAAGATATGTGCAGTGTGCATAGGAATTTGTTCATAGTTTCTTTTTTTTAAACTATAGTCCGGCCCTCCAACGGTCTGAGGGATAGTGAATTGAAAAAGTTTGAGGACACCTGCTTTAGCCTCTTACGTGGAGATCTTTGCTGTAAACCGGCACACTCTGGTTCCTGACACTGCTGTCTGCCAAATGATAATGAAATAACTCAGGATCACGGAGGAGCCCTAATCATCTAAAGTGCTCTGAGGTCATTGAGGCCAAAGACTAATTTTATTAAAAAAAAAAAAAAAATTGTTATGGGTGGTACCTATGGCTCAAAGGAGTAGGGCACCGGCCCCATATACTGAAGGGTTCAAACCCCACCCCTGCCAAAAACTGCAAAAAAAAAAAATTTTGTTATTTACTAATATTCAGCGTGTGGCTAATTGAGTTGAATGAGTCTGCACTAGTCCTAACTGCGGCACTTGGGGACAATCCCAGTGGCTGTAAAGAGGGTCCTATGCCCAACATGCCCAGAGTGTACGAGCTGGAAGAACCTGGTTTCAAAGCCTGCCTCCCCAACTGAGTAAATAAATCAACATCTCTAAGTGTCATTGTTCCTTCCTCAGATTAGGGGAAAACAGCATCTGTCTCCTGGGTTTGCAGCAAGGTTTGGAAAGTATATAGGAACATGTCCCCGGCACATAGCAGGCCTCCAAAACCAGTTGCTGTGAGACTTAGGAGAGGAGGAAACCTAAATGTATTTTCCTGCCTGTAATCAAAGATGGCAGCATTTTACTGATTGCGCTTGAAAATAATTTAGGGGCGGGTACTCCCCAAGTCACTGTCATCGATTGGCAATTTATAGTTTTGTTCACAATCTATTCTGGATGGCTTCATTTAAAAGACACCCAACACGCATCCTTGGAAAGATAAATCACGGAGATGATGGCCTCTGTGTTCTAAAACAGCTTTTATCTGATGTGAACAAAATATTTGAAACACTGAGAGAGCCTTTTAAGTGAAGACCTTTGTTGCGGAGAGCATAACCAGGGCTGATTACCTTTTAATTAATGGGCACCGAGCTCCTCTGAAAAATCAAGTTCAGAGTTACAGTAATTTGTCAAACGAAGCTTCACTTAAAGAGTTGGAAGCTGTGGTTTCTTTCTTTCTAATAGCAACAGGGCGGTTTCAAGTTTCTTTTTAACAAAGTATTTGCCTTGTCTTTTAAGGCCTCTCCAACCTCAGCATCTCTGAGGCTTTGACACAGAAGTTACTTCTCTGCGAGTCAGGGCCTCTGCCCTGGGAAACAGATTAACCTTTGAGACACACAAAAGTTTACAAAGAGTTCCCAGAGACGCAGGAGGATAGCACTGGGCTTGATGCTGCCGGTTCCTGAAAATCCACGTTGCTGTTGAGTCTCGTGCTGTCTTCATGGAATGAGAGGGTGAAGATGAGAGAATGCTTGCCCTTCGACCTCCCCAAGGTAAGCAGAGGAGTCAGTTAGCAAGTGTGGGTCTGCGGGGGGTTCACCGGACTCCAAGTGGACTCCACTCCCTGCTCCGACTTGGCAGGCTTGCGCCTTGCACACACGCTTCAGTCCTCCACTTCCGGGGGCATCCCCTCTCCTCCCTACTCCTGCCTGAGAGCTTATTTCCAAGTATTTGTTTTGATGCAGGGTCGCTATCCTGTCAACTACTGATATCTATGCAAATATTCAGATTTGTTTTTGTTCAGTGTGTGTATTTTATCCAAGAGCATGTTGGGCCATGTAGAACTTCTAGAATGTTTCATTTACTGATGTGTCTGTTGCCATCTCAGTTTACTGGGAGTCAGAATACGCCAGGCAGATGGCGTGAGGTTCAACCCACCATCCCACATCTGGCCAAAGGCATGGGCTGAGGAACATTCCCGGTTTATGGCCACCTCTGGTCTAGAGCCTTCAGACCTTTTAACGAGCCCAAACACCTGCACTACCTTTCCTGCCTCAGGAGCCCCCTAACAGTGGGATAGGAGCTGCTCTTGGTGCCTGGCCGCCCAACCTCTCCCTTCCCTGGGCTCCTACAGATGCTTGAAACCTCCCACAGTTGACTTCAGACCCAGGGAAACCAGGCTACAGAGAGCAGCCCAGCATACTTTTGGCTCAAGGAATTAAAAGCCACGAAATGCTGATTTTTAATTTTTTTTTTTTTTTACTTTTTGCCAGAAGCACATAACTGCCTCTTTAAATTATTTCAGCTACCTTCCCTTGATGGTCTGTGGATAAACAAAAATGCCCGCTGAAATGACTTTGTAGGGTAGTTTCATAGAAAAGAGGCAGCCTCACACAGGAGATCTGTATTCTAGAGCGTCTAATTAGGGAACCTAACAAGCAACCGGCCATGTCTCCCAGGGAGGCGCAGCTGCTCTCCGGCCTCAGCTGTGCATTAAAGATGCATGGCCGTGTGAGTCACTTGGCAGTGCAACAGCCGGGAGGCGCTCGGCTCTTGGGGAAGATAGAAGGCACACTTTGGGGTTTAAAATAATTTGCTCCGTTAAGAGAGAAAGAGCATGTGTGCATGGTGTGTGTCTGTGGTGTGTGTGTGTTTGTGTGTGTGGTACCGAGGGACCTGTGCTGATGCCACTGCCTCCTTGTCAGGCCCCTGAGCTCTACCTTGAACTCTGAGTCTCCCCTACAGTTGTCTAAACGGAGTCTCATGCCTGTAGCTTCTGGATATCTTGCTAGCTGCCATGTTTAAAAATTAATATACTCAGCTTTTAACAGTTTCGGATACCACATTTTAACACGAAGCTTTTGAAAAATGAAAAAACCTTCATGAAGCTTCATGCCAAGTGATGGTACGTGGGCTTCCTAGAGAGTTCATGGGAAGACGGTGGTAGTCATCCTCACCCCGTGCTTGAGTTTCCTGGAGCTGCCGTACAAATTATCACCAATTGGGTAGCTGAAAACAACACAGATTTATTCTCATACATCTGGAGGCTGGAAGTCCCAAATCAAGGTGTTGGCAGGGCTGTACTCCCGCTGGGCTGTCTGGGAGGGTCTGTACCTGCCTGTCCTCTTGCCGGGGTCACTGTGGTCCTTAGTACTCTTGTTTGCAGGCACGTCATCCTGACTCCTGCCTCTCCATTCACATGAGAATGCACATTCACATTCTCCTCTGCCTTTGTCTCAAATGGCCCTAAGCTTTTCTCTGGTGAGGAAAGGTGTCACTGGATTTAGGGCCCACCTGGGTAATCCAGGATGACACTCTCTGAAGATGTTTATCTTAATTAGGTCTGCAAAGACCCTTTCCCCAAATCAAGTCCCACTCACAGGCTCTAAGTGGACATAGGTTTTGGGGGAGGACACCACTCAACCCATTGCTCCCTTCAAACCACAACACATGGCAGGGAAAGGCCACTGCACTGCTGTAACTCAGTTTCCAGGAGAAACTTTTCTAGACAGCCAAAGCGTGGACCAGCAGGAGTGTCACTGTGTCAGCCTGACTTCTTTCCCCTCCCAAGATAATCCTTTGAAGTTTCCTGTGTGGTGGCTAGACGGTGGCCCTTTGCATAGCTCTGGGATTTTTTCATGTTTGCGTGTAAAAATTGGGACTTGAGGGTGAATCCTGGAATTTGGCAGCACTGCTCAATTTCACTCTTAAGGGATTTTTAAAGAAAAAAATCCAAAAGAGTTGATGGAGGAAGATCTGTGTGGTCAGAAATGACGTCTTAACTCCTCAAAGCACAGTACATAGACCTCTCTCTGCAGGCCACTGGGAGGGCCAGTGGGGGACTGACCAGGAGATGAGAGCAGTGGCTACAGTGCAGCAGGACAAGGTTGGGAGAGGTGCAGGAAATGTGCAGGAGACTCAGTATGACTCAACAGGGGTGGGCCACCCATGGCAGACACAGAGGCTGGGAAACAAACGGAGGCTCTGGAACAGAGCACAGCAATGAGGGAAACCTGTGCTTGTTGGTACTGCCTTCCAGAATTTTCCTACTACCACAAGTCACTAAGGATGGTGGCCCAGCTAGAAATCACATCAGTCTTCTGTGGTCCTATGATTCTGACTGGGAATCTTCAGTTGGAAACTGGGCATGGTGGAGGGGCGGGTACGATCTGACATCAAGGTCTGTATATACAGGGTACGTATTACCAGTTATCACCTTGCTTACCATGTCTCTCACCAGGATGGAGCTCTGTGAGGTCAGGGGCCTAGTCTTTTCTGCTCATTGTGGGATTCCTGTCTCTATTCGTGGTGTCTGGCAGGGAGCAGGTGCTCAGTGAATCCGTGATGAGTGAAGGGAAGGATGGTGACCGGCAGGCTCGTGCGTTCCATTCGAAAGCGAAACTTTGATCTTTTTTGACTCTTGTTGCCTTACTGCCTCCAGGGCTTTAATTGCTTCCTACTTTCCCTGTTGGTGAGGGAGGGATTCCCACCTTAGCGTTGTGGATATGGCCGCACCTTGGCCATAAAGGATGAGGCAAGTTCTCCTTACAGGGTCTAGGTGAGACATGCCTTGAGGCTGACCCATGTGTGTTGTCTGGTGGCCTCGACCCCTCTTCTTTCTTCTTATTTTTCCTAGTCAGGCTCCTCTGAGAACAAAATAACCAGATTACATTAGTCAGAGGGAAGATGAAAAGAAATGAGAGGTTATGTCTCATAGTTCACTTGGGAAATCTATGTCCTTTCTCCAGGGGTTTCCAAGTTTAATTTTTTTATTCAATCTTTTTACATTCTGAACCGGATGGCAGGCAGTGAATCTCTTTTAAGACTGCTGCAGCACAAGAGCTTCTGTTGGCAGAAATAATGTTTCAGAGCTATAAAAATCTTGGCGGAGTCTGAGAAACATCCTGGTGGTCCCAGCCCATCTCCAAGTGACCACTCCATTAAATCCCAGGAAACAAATAGTTTGGTCCAGACTCCATCGACTGCTATTATGAAGTTGAAATTTATTGTACAGTTCAGAAGTCTAACGATCCTGGGAAATCAAGAAGAAATAGAGATGAAATTCCCAGCTCTGCAGGATAACTCTTCCAGTAAACAGATACAATCCTGTCTCTTATTTTGTGCTCAGAAGACTTTGAAGATCTAGAAGTTTGTTATTGATGCTGCTTACAAGAAACTGGTTCCAAAATCCTCAAGCGTTTTGTGGAACAAATGGAGTTTTAATGGCCTGTGGTGCCATTTGAATATTCATGCTAGTGCGTATTTTCCATTTAGGAAATTAACTACATAGTAACCAAGAATTAATCCTGATGGCTGGCCGTTGTTGCAGGCAACTAATTCATGTTGATTCTTCACTAGGAAAAGCGTGTCATTGCCACATCCATTAAGGAAATCAAAGAAAGCTCTCTCTCTCCCACTTCAACTCCCTTATATCTGATGAGCATTCAAATACCTTCCAGGTGTGCTTGCCAGTTATTACATTAACAGTAGGGAAAGCTTAGATTAAGTGTGAAGAGTTGAATACGGATAGCACCTTTAACTAGGTCCTTCAAATAAGAACGAGGCCTTGCAGATGTCACAGTAAATCTCTCAGGACCACTATTCTGTAGATCAGAATAGTTGTTGTTGGGGTCTATTAAGTCCGTAAACATCAAAACTGACCCATGAGGGGACAGACAGCCTTACTTTTTGTGCACTAGGATAAGGCAATAGCAAGTGTTCTCAGGGGGTAAAAGGACAGCCCGTTTATTTTCTAGCCTTTAATCAACACCATAAGGGACTTCTCATGACCTCAGTCTTCTCTCAACATCCGCATATTATTAATATATACTCACAGTCTCTCCTTACAGAGCCCGTCTGAAAAGAGTAATTTTTCTGAGCGTTTTTCTGCATTTTTCTCCCAAAGTATTACAATCTTAAATAATACCACTTTGACCGAAAGTCAGAATACTGGAACTTAAAACATCATTCCTTCCCTTAATAATTTATCCTTTTTTTTTTTTTTTTTTTTTTTAAGAACAGCTACTTGGGGGGCTGAGGTGGGAGGACTGCTTGAGTCTAGGAGTTTGTGTATAGCCTGGACCATGTAGTGAGAGACTCTGTCTCTAAAAAAAAAATTAAGATAAAATACAAATGGATCTATTACATGTGTCAGGAACTCTTTTATGCTAGGGATCATGGGTATTAAGACAGCTTAAAACAGCATTCCTCTTCTCAAGGACAGAGGACCACTCACTGCTCACCGTTGTTTGAGGAGCCACCACAGACTCACAGGCTGCATTGGTGGGGGAGGGGTTATCCTAAATCTCAAATTCAGATGCAGGGCCTGAATCACTCCGCCCATCCTTGTCTCTGTCTGTCATTAATCCTGCCACATTCTCCACCACGTTCTTCTGTGTGACCTTGGTGATGTGTGCTTCTGCAAAGAGTGGCCAGCAATTGTCTCCAGGCTTTCTGTAAGTTTCAACGCAGTGCATACCAGGATGGGTCATGGGAAGAATTCTCAATGATGCTTGATCAGGCTGAGGATGAAAAAATCCAAGAGGAAGATGAAGGCCATAGCCTGGCTTTGGAAACTCACTAAATTCTCCTCACAAAACACCCAGAGCAAGTGGGATAAAAAAACTAAAACCCACATACACCAGCTACCACAGGACTTGGTGAGAAGGAGCCCCACAAATCCCAACATCTAAGACAGGAGAAGCCCCAGTCACCAGATGCCACCACCTCGTGCCTGCTGCTCATCACATCCTGCCCATCTCCTTCCTCCCGGCCCGGCCCCCCCCCCCGCCGCCGGCGCGCCGGGCCCGCGCCCCCCCCGCGCCGCCGCGCGCGCCCCCCCGCCCGGGCGGGCCCGGCGCGGGGCGGCCGGCGGGGGGGGGGGGCCGGGCGGGCAGGAAGGAGATGGGCAGGATGTGATGAGCAGCAGGCACGAGGTGGTGGCATCTGGTGACT
>CAUYPK010033955.1:0-23489 GCA_963574355.1 Loris lydekkerianus
GTCACCAAGCCTTAAAATGATTGGCATGGGGAAGAATTTTAAGAATTAAAACAAGGCCTTGCACTCACTGTAATCCTAGCACTCTGGAAGGCAGTGGTGGGAAGGATCCCTTGAGCTCAGGAGTTCAAGACCAGCCTGAGAAGAATGAGACCTTGTCTCTATAAAAATAGAAAAATTAGCTGGGTGTGGTGAAGGGAGCTTGTAGTCCTAGTTACACAGGAAGCTGAGGCAGGAGGATGGCTTGAGCCCAAAAGTTTGAGGTTGCAGTGAGGTAGGCTGAGGCAACAGAGTAGATTGTGTCTCAAAAAAAAAATTGATAGAAAATATTTTCTTCGTATTTTATCTTATGGTTTAGATTTTTTTAAATACTGGGTTTCTTGCAAGAAAAGAACAGAGTGTCATTTAGTTTTATATTGAAAAACAAATTATTTTAATTATAATGATTAATGCTTTTACATTTGAAATAATGTGAAATAGGCTAGTTTTTTGCTATTTTGTCATAAAATCCAATATATATTTTGAAGGAATGCTAGGACTAGATTCTGTGCCAGGATCTGCTTCCTATAAACTGCTTAAGAAGAATGCATAGTTTTATTAATAAGTGATTGATACCTTTAATTTGAATTGAAAGCCAAATTTTTATTTTTTTAAAGGAATAAAAATTACAATTGTTTTTACAGTTTAAGGGATCTCAATTTTTGTCTTATTTAGGCACTTGGCAAATGTTTTGTTGCTTAAAATATTTACTCAAACAAGAATTTTAAGATATGAACTACTCACCTGAACAATTATGGTATATTGGGAAACATTGAGTGATAGGATTACTGCTTTGCCATGTCATGTGTGTCCCAGTGTGTGGCTGTGAATGAGAGGGTAGATACGTCAACCTAGCGTTCTCTTCCCTCCCCAGGATTTAACTGAAGCTCTGTCCCAGGCTCCTCCTTCCACCTTCAACTTCTGTTATGATTTCTCATGTAATAAAATCATTTAAATATGGTATGCTTAATATGGCCGTTAAAAACTTTTAGATTCTCTTTTCACTCATTCATTCTATAATTTTCTTTGAGAATATTTATACTTGTATAAGTGAGCATTTTCAGCCTGATAAATGGATACTTTTGACCCACTAAGTGTCCATATCTGTGCAGTACTTTGAGGTAATGTAAGAATTTAGTATTCAAATAGTATTTACCTCCTATATTTGGGATATTTGCATAAGTTACAACTAACTGACATTAGGCTGGTGATCATGACATATTTTATTTATATAGAAACTTGGGTATGGTTGGGATAACGATGAGAACACATTCTCTACCCTTCCATATTGTTTCAGTTTGTGTGAAGTGAGCTGGTTTTGACTTAAGAATAAAAAAAGAGTTTGTGATTTGGGAGAGAAGAGTGTATGGCAGGTTGTCTTTTCTTTCTTTCAGTTGGAATATATTAAAAAGTACTAGGTATCTTTTCCCCCAAGGTAATTGTTCCTCCAAGTCCTTCCAAGTCACATTAATAAATTATTTGAGAAGATACAGAGGAAAAAATGAACTAGTACTCCTGAGTTCTGCTAAACACTCCTTTTGGATGGGAAGTATTTTCTAGTTCTTTGTTGTCGACCACTGTAAGTGAGGAGGTAGATGTGAGCATGCAGGTTATCTGTTGGACTATTGCATATGCCATCATTTCACACTGACTTCTCCTTGAAAAGTAATCCCATGAGGATTGTATTATACTTTTAGAAGTGGGTAGCTGGCTGGGCGTGGTGGCTCATGCCTGAACCCTACCACTCCTGGAGGCCGAGGTGGGTGGATCGCCTGAGTTCGAAACCAGCCTGAGCCAGAGCAAGACCCCATCTCTAAAAATAGCCAGGCAGTGTGGCAGGCACCTGTAATCCTGGGTACCAGGGAGGCTGAGGCAAGAGAATAGCTTGAGCCCAAAGGTTTGAGGTTGCTGTGAGCTGTGATGTTACAGCACTCTACCAAGGGCAACAGCTTGAGACTCTTGACTCAATAAATAAATAAATAAAGTGGGTAGCTGTATCTGAAAGGTGTGTTTCTAAAGTGTAAACATGAGGTGAGAGGATGGGAATTCAGGTGATACTAAGAATGTCAAACTTCCTAATTTCAGATGATATTTCATAAAAGGTTAATCTATTTATCATGACTTTGACATATTTAAAAAGCTCTGTTTTTGAAAGACGAATGAAATTTTGGGTGACAGGATGTTCTAGGCTATTTATAATTGAATGTGGTTCATCGACATTTCCAACAAGGTTGCTGTAGAGATCTTGGAAAATATCAGATTTTTATATTTTGGAGGGCTAGTCAAAAGTCGGTGAGTTTAATATGCTGCTAAGTTTTACTATATCCAGCCCAGCAGTTCTTTGTCCATAGTAGCTTTCTGTCAAGAGGTACATTAATATTTTCTCTCCACCTTTGTGTTATTATTGTCAGGCATCACATTTAGGTATTGTTTTCATCCTTAAATTTTCTAAGAATGTAAGATGCCCAGAGCCATGGAACAATAGACTTTTTTTTTTTTTGGAGACAGAGTCTCACTTTGTCACTCTGGGTAGAGTGCTGTAGCTTCACAGCTCACACCACCTCAAACTCTTGGACTTAAGCGGTTCTCTTGCCTCAGCCTCCCAAGTAGCTGGGCCTACAGGCACCCACCACAACACCCGACTATTTTTTGGCTGCAGTTGTCTTTGGCAGGCCTGGGCTGGATTTGAACCTGCCAGCTCTGGTGTATGTGGTTGGGCGCCCTAGCTGCTAAGCTACTAGACTTTTTCTGAATACTGAATATACAGGGTGGACATAAAGTTCGTGTACAATTTAAAATAGTTTAACTAATAGTTTAAAATAGTTTAACAGGGCTATGATCCTAGCATTCTGGAATGCCAAGGCAGGTGTATTGCCTAAGCTCAGGAATTCAGGACAAGCCTCAGCAAGAGTGAGACCCCTGTCTCTTAAAAAAAAAAATAGCTGGGTGTTGTGGCGGGCACCTGTAATCTCAGCTACTTGGGAGTCTTGAGGCAAAAGGATAGCTTGAGCCCAAGAGTTTAAGGTTGCTGTGAGCTCCAACCCCAGGACACTATTGAGGGCCACAAAATGAGACTCTGTCTCAAAAAAAAAAAAGTTTAACATAGTGAATTGCACACAAATTTTATGGATACTGGCATTTTAAACTAATCATAGTGTCATACTGTCTTGTCAACAGTAAAAAAATTTTTTTTTTTTTATTATTTTTTTTTTTTGGAGACAGAGTCTCACTTTGTCACCCTCAGAGGAGTGCTGTGGCATCATAGCTCACAGCAACTTCAAACTCTGGGGCTCAAGTGATCTTCTTGTCTCAGCCTCTTGGGTGGCTGGGAGTATAGTCACCTGCCACAATGCCTGGCTATTTTTAGAGATGAGATCTAGCTCATACTCCGGCTGGTCTTGAACTCCTGAGCTCAAGCAATCCACCTGCCTCAGTCTCCAGGTGCTAGGATTATGGGCGTGAGCCCGTGCACCCAGCCAACAGTAAAACTTTTAATATTTACTGGTGAGTTACTTAATACATACTTATTACATGCCAGACATTGTTGTAGGCATGGGATTCATCAGTGTACAGTCAAATCTTTGTACAGCTGACACTGAATAAAGGCTTGTTAAAGGGAGCGAAAACTATGATTACATTTCCTTTTTAATATAGCTTTCTCCTTTTCCTCTGAAAGTTTTAATTGCCTTTTCCTTGCAGGGTGTGCTCTTTCTAAACAGACTGGTTTCATTTTAAGTTTTACTATAATTGTTAGTTAAATCTAGAATATCTGTTTCTTATGCATAAAATGGAAGTATCAGAATCAGAGATATGCTCTCCTGGAGAAGTACACTAGATATAAGATTATGTTAGCTGGTATTACTAAATACAGAATGTATATATTTAAATATAAAAATGTAAACAGCCAAGAATGCCTAATGAATGTTTACTTTTGTAATATGGTGATGTTAGTCCAAATGCCATTTTATTTTCTTCTTCTGGTAAATGAAAGTGCTTAAATGATTGCCAAAGGTGAATGAAAGTCTACTTTAGAGTTAAAACTTACTGTATACACTCGAGTATAAGCCAAGTTTTTTCGGCACAAAATTTGTGCCGAAAAACCCCAACTCGGCACAAATTTTGTGCCGAAAAAATCCGGCTTATACTCGAGTATATACGGTAGTTCTGTTCATTTTCTAACATTTCTCTTTTTAAAAATACTTAGCATTTGTTCAGTGAATTTAACCATCCCATAGGGCCTCTTAGATATTGGGCTTCAGCACAGACTGCTCAGCTAAGGTCCCTGTTCTTGTGGGACTTCCCTTTAGCAGGGAGACTTAGGCACTAACTAAACAATACATAATTGTGAACTCTGGGAGCAGTCAGTGCCATGAAAGAAGTAAAGGGATCAATACTCAATTATTGGGGGGAAGTAAAAGGAGATGATATAATAATAAGTTGGTTGGCTACTTTAAAAATACTGTATAAATGCAAAGTGGTATTTTTCAGGTACTGTTTTAGAATAAATGTAGTAAATGCCTTGACGCTAACCTACTTTTACTGTTTCTTTCCAGTTTGTAAAATGTGGATATGCAGGCTCTAACTTTCCAGAACACATCTTCCCAGCTTTGGTTGGAAGACCTATTATCAGATCAACCACCAAAGTGGGAAACATTGAAATCAAGGTAATATTTTATTTATTGATACATGACAATCAAGGCATGTAACATGTTCCTGTAATAGTAGTTTAACAGTTCTTTTGAGTAGTTTTAAAGTGCAATGCCATGGAGAGCAAAGGGAGAGGGCAGAATTTCTCATATTTTAAATTTATATTGATACCTAAATAAGAGCACAAAACCTGAAGCTAGTCTCATCTGATTTTGTTTATGTATGGCTTGATACTCTTACTCTTTGGAGTAAAATACTTAGGTTTTTTACATTGATACGAAACTGTGTTACTGTTTTTTACATTGATACGAAACTGATACATTTAAATCACTGTGTTAGTGATTTAAAGTCCAGCTAATTAAAAAAAAAAAATCAACTGCATATTTTAAAAGAAATCAACCTGATATTTTTATGTCTTTCAATTGCATATATTTGTCTTTATATGTTAGTATCTCTTTGGGTCCTTACAGTTTTTGTTTTCATGGTCTGATCCCCCTACTTTTTTATATAGCAGGAAATGTAAATATAATGGGATGTAAATATCATTGGTTCCTCTTTTCACTAATAAACTGATTTCCATAGTGCAGAAGGAAGTCATAACAAGTCTTTATTTGGCTTCGTATTATTTATCTTACAATATGGAGAGAGGAGGGAACATTTTTGCTGCCTATTTGCTATACTTAACATGAAAGATTTTGCATTAAGGTTAATAGATTTTTTTCTTCCTTATAAAAGGGATGAAATATCAAGTGGGAGTTGTATTATTTTAGAAGAAAGAAGGAAATAGAACACTCAATAGGGCAGTGGTCACCAATTGACTTTAAGTTCTTTAAGTATTCTTGGGATCAAGTTTTACACAGAATGCATTAGAAGTTAAAGGCTCTTTTAGTGAGTTATCTGTGAACAAGGTAGCATTGTTGGTCCTATCAGGAAAGTCTTTGGCAAGACTTCAGTGAACTATAAAGTTATGAGTCATTTGAAATGTGAGTTAGGGTGTACCTTTTTGGAACATTTGTTTGAGATATCTAGAAAGGTGGTAATAGGTGTTAGAGATTGCTAGTTAGCTCTTTGCTTTTGGGACTAGAGAATGGAGATACATAAGGAATAAAAATAGAAACCTGAAACTTAGGTTCTGTATTAGTTTTTTAAAGACTTAAAGTAGTAAATTATTCTGGCCTTTGTTGTGTTCCAGTAAATAAAATGGGACACTTAATGTAAGTTTTAAGGGTCTTTTCTTTGGAGCATTTTATGGAATTCTTTTTTTGTGTGAACTCCTTTCATCCTGATGAATTCTATCTTAAATGAACTTTGACTTGAAAATTTAGCTTAATAGTAGGATAAACTACTATTAATTGAATTTGGAGGTAATACTTTTTATTCATTGTCAGGTTTTTAAAGAAGAATGGCTTTTTCTGTACTTATGAATAATGTTTTTGAGATAAAAAGTATCATGTGTAGCCATTTTTATTCTCTAATATAGGCACAAATAATTACACATCTCATTATACCCACTTTATTTTTAAGGCCAAGTGATAGAAATCAAACTTGTCAGTATTCTAATACATTTTTGGTAAGGAATTTGCCAGTAGCATTTGCTTTTATGGTTTGTAATTCTGTGTTCTATTGGCTTAGTTCTGTTCACTCTGCCATCTTTTAAGCCTCCCAAGTTAAATCATTCTTCTAGTAGAAAACAGTAAAAGAGACCTGTGTCTAATTTAAATTGAATACTAGAGCTTAGAAAAACAACTCTAAACTGTCTAATTCTCTACTTATTCAACTAGACCTTTGTTGTTACCATTTATTTTTCTTAATATTCTTAAATTCAGTAAAAGAAACTTGACTTTTGGGAATTTGTGTGCTTAGTACTGTGACTTATACGTTTTGTGTCTTGTTAGCTAAAATGTGGTGGTATACTAAAAGAAATGGAAATTTAAATCGTTAAATGAGTTAATTTCATTTAGGAATAACTGTCCATGTTAACTTGGCCCTAATTATTAACACCATAAAATATAGTAATACTGCATCTGATCTCAACCTAATTTGTCTCTATTGCTTATATGTTTAAAAATTTCAGTGAGGATTTTATTTAGGCCTTTTCTGACTCTTACTTCTACCTTCTCTCTCTTCACCTTTCTTGACCCGTTGAAGTAGAATAACAAAAAGATGGTAAGTGAGGTTACACACATGCTCTCTGTTTGTTTTCCACTTTTGCTTGGTGGGACAGTAGTTGTTGTTTTGTGTCCCTTTGGGGGGGGGGTAATTCCATATTTTTATTTTTAAGTACTTTTGATTTTTAATCTTTTTCATTGCTTCAGTTTGGTAGCAACTAATTAAGTCCTATACTTTCCTGATTGCATACAATGGACCAAACAAGACTAATTACTAACATAGTTTTGATTGTTTTCCTTGTTTTTTTTATAGATGAATGTTATCATTAAAATGGAATGTGTTGTGCATAATATTAGAACCAAATGGCTTTATATAGGATGAGTGTGATTCAGAAAATTGGGATGAAGTTGTTAAATTTGTATAAATTCACTTTTTGACTGGTGTTAAGTTAAACAGTGAATATCTTAGCCTGTGTATATATTTGCATCCAATACAATATCATATGTGTACTTAGCAAACTGAGTAAAACTTTAATATGCCAATGAACTGCAGATAGAAAAAGAGGAGTAAATTAAAGTGACTTGTTTCTCTATCCTTAACTGATGAGCAGATTTGACAAAGTCAGCATAAAAAAGGGAAAGGTGGTCAGCGCCTGTTGCTCAGTGAGTAGGGCACTGGCCCCATATACTGAGGGTGGCAGATTCGAACCCAGCCCCAGCCAAACTCCAACAAAATAATAGCTGGGTGTTATGGCGGACGCCTGTAGGCCCAGCTACTTGGGAGGCTGAGGCAAGAGAATCGCTTCAGCCCAAGAACTGGAGGTTGCTGTGAGCTGTGTGATGCCACGGCACTCTACCAAGGGCGATAAAGTGAGACTCTGTCTGAAAAAAAAAAGAGAGAGAGAGAGAAAGGTAAAGCAGCAGTAAAGTTTTTTCACGAACAACGAATTTTTTCCACCCCAAAAAATTAAGATTGCGTGGTGCCATTTTATTTTCAACTAGAAGCTTCCTGGGCTTATCTACGTCTAAGGTAGCTATTTCTGTGATAGTCTAAGTGCTTTTTTAGAAGATATTTTCAGGGGTTCTTTTTTGTTTGTTTGTTTGTTTGTTTTGAGATAGAGCCTCAAGCTGTCACCCCGGGTAGAGTGCTATGGCATCACAGCTCACAGCAACCTCCAACTCCTAGGTTCAAGCGATTCTCCTGCCTCTGTCTCCCAAGTAGCTGGGACTACAGGTGCCCACCACAATGCCTGGCTATTTTTTTTTTGGTTGCAGCCGTCATTGTTGTTTGGCGGGCCCTGGCTGGATTTGAACCTGCCAGCTCTGGTGTATGTGGCTGGTGCCTTAGCCACTTGACCACAGGCACCAAGCCTTCATGTTTATTTTAAATGTTGTTTGTAAGAAGCACTGACAAAGGCCGGGCATGTTAACTCATGCCTGTAATCCTAGCACTCTGGGAGGTCAACATGGGTGGATTGTTTGAGCTCACAGGTTTGAGACCAGCCTGAGCAAGAGCAAGACCCCATTCTAAAACTAGGCTGGCAGTGTGGCAGGTGCTTAGAATCCTAGCTACTCTAGAGGCTGAGGCAAGAGATCACTTGAGCCCAAGAGTTTGAGGTTGCACTCTACCGAGGGTGTCAAAGACTCTGCCTCAAAACAACAAAAAAAAAACTCTTAACAAAAATAAATGTCAGGCATTTCTAATGATGTGATATATTTTAACTAGTGACAGTAACTTTACAAAGTCTTCTTTTGAATAAACAAAAACATTCAAATTCTTGTATTCTAAATAAAAGATCATGCATTTGTTTTATTATCTTAAGGAAATTATGAAAAGGATGTTCTTGAGAAGAATGTAGGCTTAATTAAACTTTTTTTTTTTTTTTAACATTTTTTGGTGGGATTTCCTTCTAGGGATTTAATTGTGGTTTTACATTTGTGTTTGCTCTGTTTTCTATCTCGAGATGACATTGTTCAAAATGATTGGTGGCAAATTTATCTATGCTACCCACTATTCGTAAAAGGCATAAAGTATAAGTGCCTTTGCAACAGCATTTTAGGTGTTAACTGTTATTTTTCATTCTTTCAGGTAATAGGTGATGGTTTGGGCTTGAGGTCCAGAATGGGGCCAGGTGGTAAAAACCTAAGGCCTAGGTTCACACTCAGGCTGGCAGGTTCCAACCTGACTCTGGCCAGCTAAACAACGATGACAACTACAACCAAAAAAATAGCCAGGTGTTGTGGCGGGCGCCTATAGTCCCAGCTACGTGGGAGGCTGAGGCAGGAGAATCACTTAAGCCCAAGAGTTTGAGGTTGCTGTGAGCTGTGAGGCCACGGCACTCTACTAAGGGCAACAAAGTGAGACTCTGTCTCAAAAAAAAAAAACCCTAAGGCCTGATTATTGCCTATAATTTGTATCTGAGTGATGAGGGCAAGTTACGCAGCATTTTGGGGTTTTGAGAGTTGAAATTAGGGAAGATTATAGGATTTTTTGATTAAAATTTTAGGTGTAATAAATTGTTACTTAAAAGCTTCAGTACTCAAGAAATTTTGTGCTTTTCAGATAAGTTAATATTTTTAAGTGTCCTGTTTAAAGACATTTAAAAGGTGAGAATACTGAATGCCAGACTTTTTGCAGTTAATCCTTTAGAGTACTATATGGGGTCCTAGAAGTAGATACGTGAGGCTTTTATTTTGAGATGGCATTGGGTCAGATAAAGTCCCTATTCTTACATGGAATAAAAAGTAAATAATCTGTTGAAAAAATAGGTTGAAATAATATTGATTGTATAAACCTTCTAATTATCTCATCTGTTTTCTTGAGCAACACTAAGATATAAAGGAAAGTAACAAAGTCAAGTATTAAGTTAGATTTGTTCATGACCAAAAGTAGCATAAATTTTTGGAGTTGTAGGTTTCTCACTTAACATTTTGTTATGGTTAGAATACATAACTATGTTGAAAGAATTTTGCAGTGAAACCTGTATACCTATCACCTAGGTTCTGACATTAACACACATTATACTGGTTTATCACATATCTGTCTACCGCTCTCTCAGTGCATCTTGTTTTTTAATGTGTTTCAAAGTAAATTGCATATATCAGTATACTTTTCCCTGAATATTTCAATATGTTTATGTCATTAACTAGAGTTCACAAATACAAATTTTTGCATATTCCTCATAGAAGATCTTAAACAGTTAAATATTTAAGAAATTTGAGTAATAAGTTGTGGTAAATTAACTTTATAAGAGATTAGTCACAACAGAATTTTAGTGAACATTTCTAGCATCTGCTTTAACTTTGTTTTCCTTTTTTGTGTTGCTTTCGGTGGATTATCGAGAAATCTGTTTCTTTTTTTTTTTTTTCTTTTTGAGACAGAGTTTCACTTTATTGCCCTCGGTAGAGTACCGTCACAGCTCACGGTAACCTCCAGCTTTTGGGCTAAGGTGATTCTCTTGCCTCAGCCTCCTGAGTAGCTGGGACTACAGGCTCCTGCCACATCACCTGGCTATTTTTTTGTTGTTGTTGTTGCAGTTTGGCCAGGGCCAGGGTCAAACCTGCCACCCTCGGTATATTGGGCCAGTGCCCTACCCACTGAGCCACAGGCACCACCCTCTGTTTCTTTTTTAATAGGTCCTCACTCCAGTTTTACCTATAATCTTTTTTTTTTTTTTTTTTTTTTTTCCAAGTTTAAAAGTGGCTCACACCTCTAATTCTAGCATTTAGGGGAGGCAGAGGCAGGAGGGCCACTTGAGCCCAGGAGTTTAAGGTTGGAATGAGCTCTGCTGCTGCCATTGTACTCCTACTTGGGCAACAAAGCATGACTGTCTCAAAAATCAACCAAAAATCTCAATGTATATATGTTTTCAAGCCTCTGTTTTAAGATATCTCATCTTAATTTTTGCTGCTTTTTTCTTAATTTCCCCATACTTTAACCTTTAGTAGCAAACCTAAGTAGCACCTGGCTTTTTCTGGTACTAGGTTTTAAAATGGAGCTGTTTTCGAAAATAAGATTCCTTCCTTTCTCCCTCCCTCCGTTCTTTCATCCCTTCCTTCTTTCCTCCCTCTCTGCCTCCCTTCACCCTCCCCCCATCCCCACCCCGCCCCATTTATTGCCAAATAAAAGTGCCGGCAATAAAATAAGTTTACGTTCTAAAACATCATTAGCCTTATTGTAGATACAAAGTGTGACTTTTCAAATGTGGGTCATCTTAAGTATGCTGTCATTGGAGACGAGACTTGTGAGTATTACGCTTCATGTGTGATAGTATAGTTTTCCAAAATTACGTTTTAAGTTTGAAAATGTTGCTCATGAGATACTTTTAAAGAATGAATTGCTTCTCTGTGTCTTATTTTATTTCCTTGAATTCTCATTTGTCTTGGTGAGGCATATGTAAAAACTTAATTTATTCTGCTTCCATTTGTAGGTAGAAAGTTCTGAAATTTGTAAGTTAGTTGGTATATATATATATAAAATAGAGTAATAAAGCAGTCTTTTTTTACTTCTGTCATTATGTTTTATAGTCCTTATATTTATCATTTTGATATTTAGTACAAAGAAATGAGCTGCATGCATTGAGCATTTTTCTGCAAGTTTTTTTTTTCACATATGTGCTATTTCACATATCATAGGCATTATTTTTTGAACATTTGAACAAAAGAAACAGATTTCATCTCATATAAACAGAAATCTTATATAAAACCCTCCAAAATATGAAAATGTGGGGTTTATTTGTGCTTATGCTCTATCTTTTGGAAACATAATGTGTTAAAGGTAAGGTCAATTTATCGATTTAAAGCACATTGACATAAACATTTATTAGCCATTTTTAAACTTTGTAAGACATTGTTTTTGATAGAAAAGATTTTTATTTTGTGGAATGAAGCACTTTATCTGAAAGTGCCTGAAAGATTAAAATTAATTATTCCAAGTTTTCTTAAATATCATGGGAATATAATTTTATGCAAAAGTTTGGACTAAAACTTTGATATAATTTTCTAGGATCTTATGGTTGGTGATGAGGCGAGTGAATTACGCTCAATGTTAGAAGTTAACTATCCTATGGAAAATGGCATAGTACGAAATTGGGATGACATGAAACACCTGTGGGACTATACATTTGGACCAGAGAAACTTAACATAGATACCAGAAATTGTAAAATCCTACTCACAGAACCCCCTATGAACCCAACCAAAAACAGAGAGAAGATTGTAGAGGTAAGTTTTTAGATAGACTATGCATATATGTGTTTCTATTTGTAATGTTAAAACAAATATTCTTGTTTTTACTATGGATAAAGGGAGCAAAGTAATTGTTTTCTTTTAGAATCAGGATCCTATTTATTGAGCATATACTACATGCTAGTCATTATTCTAAGTAGACTAAGTAAACAAAACGAGATCCTTCTAGTAGGGGAAAATAGACAAAATAAGTTTTTAATTTAGTGAGTTAATTGAGATTTTAGTTAAGTAGGTTAATTAAATAGTTCATTAGTAATACATTTGACCCTTGAGCAACACAGAGGTTAAGGGAACCTACCCCTCCTCAGCTTCAGTGCAATCTCAACTACCCCTCAAATACTTACTAGCCTATTTTTGACCTTCGGCCTTACAGATAATATAGTCAATACACATTTAGTATGTTGTATATATATTGTACGTTGTACTTCCAGAATAGAGTAAGCTAGAGAAAATAACATGTTCTTAAGAAAGTCATAAGGAGGAGAAAATATATTAATTATTCATTAGATCAAAGTAGACCGTCATGAGGATGAAAGGTATTGATCCTTGTTGTCTTTACTTTGGGTAGGCTAAGGTAGAAGAGGATGAGGAGGGGTGGAAGAAGTGGAGAAGTTGGAAGGGGAGGTAAGAGAGATTTACTGAGAGAAATTTGTATATAAATAAACCTGCACATTTCAAACCCATGTTGCTCAAGGGTCAATTAGAGAGAGATACTAAGGGGGTAAAAATAGAGCAAGTTAAAGGGATTTAGAGGTTGCAGTTCTACATAGGTCATGTGAAGGTGATGTTTAAACAAAGACAAGGTAAGTATGTTAGCCAGGTTAATACAGGGAAGAGCATTCCAGAAGTCTTAATGTAGGAACAAGCCTTACATACTAGAGAATTAGCAAGGAAGCCAGTGTGGTTGAGAGGAGAGCAACAGAAGATGAAGTTGGCTAACTATCTATGGGGACTATTGCAGGAAAAGATGTGCTCTGATTTAGGGGGTGGGGGGTTTGGCTGTTGTGAGTGGGGTATATCATAGGGAGGCAAAAATAGAGACTGTCAATTTAGGGCAAAAGATATTGATGGTTAGGATCCTGATGGTTTGTAGAAGTGGTGAGAAAGGAATGGATTATAGGTCTATTTTGAAGGTAAGGCTAAAGAATTTTCGATGCAT
Organism: Loris lydekkerianus; assembly: GCA_963574355.1. Taxonomy (NCBI): domain Eukaryota; kingdom Metazoa; phylum Chordata; class Mammalia; order Primates; family Lorisidae; genus Loris; species Loris lydekkerianus. The sequence goes on from CAUYPK010033955.1 coordinate 13,196, forward strand.
TAGGTATGGATAATAGAGAATGGGGAAGTTCAGGATGAATCTAATCGTTTTGGCTTGAGAAACTGGGAGATGAAGTTACCATTAACTGAGTTAGGTAGGGAGTGAGAATAATAGAACAGAGTGAGGGAATGATCAGAATTTTAATTTTTTTTTTTTTTTAATGCCTCTTTATTTATTTATTTATATATTTTGCAGTTTTTGGCTGGGGCTGGGTATGAACCTGCCACCTCTGGCATATGGGGCTGGCACCCTACTCCTTTGAGCCACAGGCGCCACCCAGAATTTTAATTTTGGACATGTTAAGTTGGTGATCTTCATTAGACATACACACAGAAATGTTAAATAGTTTTATATATATATATATAAGATCAAATGTAGGAGAAAGGACTAGGGCTGGAGATAAAAACTTGATGATGGGGTTCCCTAGAGAAGAGTTATAGTAGACAATGGTGAGAGGACAGGGCCAGAGAGAAAGAGCCAGGGGAGGAGATTGAAAAGGCTAGTGAGGTAAGCAGTCAAGAAAGGCAAGAAGCCTTTGTTCCTAATAGTGTATATAAGTAATTTATTTATTTTTTTTAAATAAATACTATTTTTATTATACTAAAATATATTTAAATTTAAATACTAAAATACATACTATTATTTTTTTAAAAAATAGTATGTATTACCAAAATAAAACTTATATTTTAATAGTAATACATACTATTTTTAACTAACTAGGGTAGTAGTTTTTGCTCTTCTCCATTTTTCTTTTTTTTCTTTTTTTTTTTATAGAGACAGAGTCTCACTTTATGGCCCTTTGGTAGAGTGCGTGGCATCACACAGCTCACAGCAACCTCCAGCTTCTGGGCTTAAGCGATTCTCTTGCCTCAGCCTCCTGAGTAGCTAGGACTACAGGCGCCCGCCACAACGCCTGGCTATTTTTTTGTTGCAGTTTGGCCGGGGCTGAGTTTGAACCCACCACCTTCAGCATATGGGGCCGGCGCCCTACTCACTGAGCCACAGGCACCGCCCTCTTGTCCATTTTTCTAGTTGCATGGCAGATTATTGTTGGGGATTCATTGAGGGTACAAGAAACGAGGTTATACTGATTGCATTTGTTAGGTAAAGTCCCTCTGACAATGGTGTCTTGCCCCACAAAGGTGTGGCACATACCAAGGTCCCACCCTTCTCCCTCCTTAGGTAAGTAATTTTTTAAAGATTCTCTTTCATTTTATTATAGATAAGGTAGAAACTTTTGATAATTATATTTTAGTAGCTTTCTAGTCATTACTTAATGTAAGTATTTGTCCTACTCTATAAATATGTTTGGGTGGGTTAATGGAAACTTTGAAAAGGGTTTAGAAGAAATTCTTGTTAAACTATATATATATATATTTTTTTTTTTAATTTCAGATTAATATGAAAGTACATATAGTTAGATTCCATAGTTTGCATTTGTAAGGTTAAAATCTGATTTGTAGGTGTGTTCCATGTGCCTGTGCAGTAAGTATATCATTTGGGTGAAGACAATATTTTTGTTAAAGTTTTTGTATTGTGTTTTGAAAATATGAGGCCATCGTTTTAGTTGCAGAATCCATGTCGTTTCTTATAGTTCATATTTTAATACTCTTATTTACATGTGAGAGCAAATTTGACTTGACTGATAATATCCTGCTTTAATCTCAACAGACTTTTAAGTTGGTATATGCATATATTCTATCATTCTTCCTTTTTTTTTTTTTTTTTACCTGTGGAGGGGAAGAAAGGATGATGGAATACTAGTTAGAATGTCTATTAATAATTGCTTAATTGATTTTCTTTTTTTTTTAGAGACAGAGTCTCACTTTGTCACTCTTGGTAGAGGGCTGTGGTATCACAGTTCACAGCAACCTCCAACTCTTGGCCTTAGCATTTCTCTTGCCTCAGTTCCCAAGTAGCTGGAACTATAGGTGCCTGCCACAATGCCTGGCTTTTTTTTGTTGTTTGCAGTTTGGCCTGGGCCGAGTTTGAACCTGCCACCCCTGGTATATGGGGCCGGTGCCCTGCCCACTGAGCCACAGGCGCCACCCATGCTTAATTGGTTAGTATGTGTTTCAAAGTTGTAAAATTTGAATTCTGTATAATTCTCATTGTGGCCAATTGTAACATTTCTTAATATTTAGATATTCAGAGTAATAGGCAGCCCTACCAGTCAAGGAGCACGGAGTGCTCACTAGAAAACACCAAAACACATCATGAATAATGTTCCCAGCCTACCTGGGTTACAGAGAATGAGCATGGGTTTGACCAGTGAAGGCACAAAGAAACTCCTTACTGCAGGGTAGTTAACGGAGGAGTAGAGTTACAGCTATGACTCTAGTAGGGTTGCTTTCTGTATCTGCCAACAATTATTAATTTTTGTATTTGCCATCCCATTTTACTTTTTTTTTTTTTTTGAGACAAAGTCTCACTTTGTTACCCTTGGTAAAGTGCCATAGCATCATAGCTAGCAGCAACCTCAAACTCTTGGGCTTAAGTGATTCTCTTGCCTCAGCCTCCCAAGTAGCTGGGACTACAGGCATCCACTGCAAAGCCCCCCAATTTTTTTTTTTTTAAGACAGAGCCTCAAGCTGTCGCCCTGGGTAGAGTGCTGTTGCATCACAGCTCACAGCAACCTCCAACTCCTGGGCTCAAGCAAGTCTCCTGCCTTTGCCTCCCACGTAGCTGGGACTACAGGCGCCCGCCACAACGCCTGGCTATTTTTTGATTGCAGCCGTTGTTTGGTGGGCCCAGTCTGGATTCGAACCTGCCACATCAGGTGTATGTGGCTGGTGCCTTAGGTGCTTGAGGCACAGGCACTGAGCCCACATTTTTTTTGTTGTTGTTGCAGTTGTCGTTTAGCAGGCCTGGGCCTGGCTTAAACCTGCCAGCCTCAGTGTATGTTGTCAGTGCCCTAACCACTGAGCTATGGGTGCCAAGTCTAATTTTTCTATTTTTAGTAGAGACAGGGTTTTGCTCTTCCTCAGTCTGGTCTGGAACTCTAGAGCTCAAGCAGGCCACCCGCCTCGGCTTCCCAGAGTGCTAGGATTACAGACATGAGCCATAGCACCCAGCCACTTTTTACTTTATGTTAACTGTTGGAGGTAGAGCCATGGTCTGAGCCAAGATTAGAAGAGAGCAGGTGGAAGGCTCATTAGTTAAACAATTTCTGTCATTCGCCTTTGAATTAAAAGATATTTCTTTTCAGAGATGTCAATTAAGAAAGTCTTGTAAAATGCAGAAAGCTTTCTTTCACACTAATTAACCACTAATACGCTCAGAAATCTTTGCTTTGAGAGCATTTATGTAGGGGCAGCGTCTGTGGCTCAAGGAGGAGGGCCCCAGCCCCATATGCCGGAGGTGGCGGGTTCAAACGCGGCCCTGGTCAAAACCTGCAACAAAAAATAAATAAAATAAATAAATAGAGCACTTATGTAGTGTTTGGGGACTTAGTATATATCCAAAAATCTGTCCTCAGAAATGGAGCTCTGTGACAATAGGACTTTAATTGAGGCAAAAGGAGCTGATAAGAATGGAGGACTCTTTCAGTTCCCTTTGATTATGTTTTAGGCAGTTATTGTAATCTACTCTGTGACCATGAATAAAGCATACAGATATTTATTATGTAACATTCTGAATACCAGTTTTCTTTTTATCGTCTCTGCATTTTTAGGTCATGTTTGAAACATACCAGTTTTCGGGTGTGTATGTAGCCATCCAGGCAGTTCTGACTTTGTATGCTCAAGGTAGGTGAAGCTTACATGTTAGAAAAATCAATTCATAAACATTTATTAAGTACATTTTATGTCAGAGAAATTTGATTTCTCAGTAAGTTGTAAATCTCTGAAAAGTATGTTATTTATGTATTACACTTTGGAAATATTTTCATTCTCTAAAATTAGTCAGAAAAGATTGCATATATTTTTATTGATTTACTAAACAATTAAGGATTTAAGATTTAAAAAGGCTTAATTTAGTTTTTAAAAAACAGGATGTACTCTGCTTTAGGCTATTTTAATTTTTAATGCAATAGAAAATAAACATAGAATTTGGCCTCAGGATTGGCTTAAGTAAAAGAAAAAGCCCATAGTGATCCAAAAAGGTTAGCAGAAATCATTGCTTGACGAATATATAATATTAATAGTATATAATAGACTAAAAGAGAGAAAGTAGACATTTGAGAATGTATTTCTAAGTTTTTGTTTTGTTTGTATTTCTAACTTTTGAAGTGTATTTAATGGAAGGGGCTGCTATATTCTCGTGGGTCCTTAGCAACTGTCTCTCGGGAATAAAATATTGGCTGGATGGGGAGAGCTCTTTATATTTTCTGATGGCCTTATAAATGCAGCAGGAACGTGGAGAGTTTATGGGGCCCATCAAATAAATATGTATCAGGTGGTCTTTTCGAAGTGTAAAGATGCCCTCAAAGAACTTACAGGGTCTGGTGCCTCATGCCTGTAATCCTAGCACTCTGGGAGGCCAAGACAGGTGGATTGCCTGAGTTCATTGGTTCGAGACCAGCCTGAGCAACAAGGAGACCCCCATCTCTGAAAAAATAGCCGAGCATTGTGCTGGGCTCCAGTAGTCCCAGCTACTCAGGAGACTGAGGCAAGAGGATCACTTGAGCCCAAGAGTCTGGGATTGCTGTGAGCTATGATGCCACAGCACTCTACTGAGCGCAACAAAATGAGACTATGTCTCCAAAAAAAAAAAAAAAAGTATCATTGTTAAGAAACACAAACTGGCTGGAGAACTGATGCATTCAGCCTACTCACATGGCTCAGGAAGAAACAGAATGATACAATAAACATACAGAATATGAAACAGAATAGTGAAACTGGATAAAGAATGTACATGAGTTTTGAGACTCTGTCTCAAAAAAAAAAAAAAAAAGAACTTAACGTGAAAGAAAGAAATGTACAGAAGCATAATTTTGATTCATCACGTCAATGAAGCTTCCTTACGGAGCTGATGCCTAAATTAAGTCTCGCTGCTTAAGAGTGAGCAGACATACTACTTAAATGTGTGTACAACATACATACTTAGAAATGATGTATCCTTTGCCCTGGTTGCTTATTTTACAACTTTAACAAGTTAATATTATGGTTGTTCTGATTCTACATGTGGATTAGTAAAAATCACCTTGTAGAAACATAATGGGTTTTTAAAATATCTTTAGTCCTATATTACTTTAGTAAAAATACTGAGTTTTTAAAATATCTTTAGTACTATATATAAATACTTAGAAAATACTTGAGGGAATTAAATTTTTAAAGCAGCTTTATTCATTCAACAAAGGTAACACGTGCCTTGCTTTCTGCTTAGTACAGAGGATATAACGGTAAGGTAGATGTGGTCTCTTTGCCCTTAAGGAAGTTATAGTCAGCTGTGAGTAATTTTTCTTTTGAAGGAGAAATAAAAACTCTTTTATTTTACCATGGGAAGAAATGCTTATTTCCATCTAAGTTATTTTATTTTTTTTCTTTTTCTTTTTCTTTTCCTTTTCCTTTTTCTTTTTTGAGTCAGAATCTCACTCTGCTGCCCTGGGTAGAGTGCTGTGGCATCATAGCTCATAGCAACCTCAAACTTGTGGGTGCATGTGATCCTCTTGCCTCAGCCTTCTGGGTAGCTGAGACTGCAGGCATCCACCACAATGCTCAGCTAATTTTTAGTAGAGATGGGCTCTTGTTCTTGCTCTTGCCCAGGCTGGTCTCAAATTCCTGAGCTCAGGCAATCCACCCACCTTAGCCTCCCAGAGTGCTAGGATTACAGTTGTGAGCCACCATGCCCAGCCAATTTTATTTCATTATTTAAAATAACCTTAAAAAGAAAATTATCCAACACAATATAATGGTTAAAATGATATATTCAATCTTATTATCAAATATAACATCTAGTAATCTTTTGTAAAAAAAATAACAACCTATTATTTTATAAAATACTTTGGAAAAGGATATGTTAAAATTGTTTAGTTTTAAGCTTGAAATGTAATAAGAATTCCATTTTGTGGGGTGGAAGTGGGGAAGTTCTGCTGAAATAAATTTTGTTTAAATTGTATTTGAAGGCCCAGCACCTGTAACTCAAGCGGCTAAGGCGCCAGCCACATACATCAGGTTCAAATCCAGTCAGGGCCTGACAAACAATGACAACTACAACTAAAAAACAGCCGGGTGCTGTGGTGGGCACCTGTAGTCACAGCTACTTGGGAGCCGGAGGCAAGAGAATCACTTAAGCCCAGGAGTTGGAGGTTGCTGTGAGCTGTGATGCCACAGCACTCTATCCAAGGCAACAGCTTAAGGCTCTGTCTCCAAAAAAAAAAAAGAAATGTATTTGAATAAAATTGATGCTAACATATTTTTCTATCAATATTTATAAATTAATTTTTGTCCAGTGAGAAGATACCTTCTCTAAATTACTGACATTTAGCTTTTTTGTTTAATTATTGAATCCTTAATTTTGAGAAGTAATAGCTCAGTGATATTAGCCAGATTACAGGCCTTTAGTAAAATTTCTTCCTTCTAACATGGTGGCTAGTGCTATCAATAAAAAAAAAGTAAATAAAAATGAGAAGAAGCATTCAGAGCTATAAAAGGTTTTTGGATAAAAGAAGTGATATGATTTAGGAAGGTGTGTTTGACTGCATGGTACAGACGAGATTTAGGGAATAACTAGAATTAGGCAATCTGGTTTGTAGATTAGAGTAGTCAGGGAAGATAGAAACAAAAATGTAAGCATCCAGTTGAACCTGAAAGTAACTGTAGGACTCCAAGTGGAAAGAAGGGATAATCCAGTGACTAAAGCATGTGGTCTACTAATACTAGTTAGCTAGAAATCTGAGAACAATTAATCTTGGCCAGCCAAAGCATCACTTCAGTTATTCACCTGAAACCAGAATGGCAATGTCAGTTAAACCTCATAAAGAAAAAAACAGCACAGAAGCTGCCTTGTTTTCCCTATGTGTTATCTAAACTAGAAATGGCTACAAAAAGTTGGTGTTCTACCTTTGGCACCAGAATTAATTAGAGGAGAATGCCAAGGGAAAAACTAGTATGTGACCTGATAGGAGTGGTGGAGAACAAGGTGAGGTTTGCAGGGAGGGCTGTTTGGGAAATAAAATGTAAGTTCCTGCTTTAGTTGGTGTTAATGGAAGTTAATGATAATGTGGATTCGGTTTTTTTTTTCCCCAATGGAAGGTCTCATATTAAAAAGGTTACAGTTTTGGAAGGCCATATTTGAGATTTATGAGGCTTACAGCATAAATCAAGGAAAGACAGATTTTATCACTGTAGAAAGGGGGTGGTTTGGATAAATGTATCCCAAGGCAAATCATTACAATTAGATACTACAATGCATGCAAATTGTATTAATAAGAAAGGCAAAGGGGGAGAGACTATTCAGGGATGGAAAAATAATAAAATAATATTTAGTTATAGCTAATGCATATTGTGGCTAAAATGTTTTTCTGTTAAAAAAAAATGAGTTTATATAGCCCCCCCCACCCCCCATTTAATCCTGGTGTGAAAGGTAGAACAGTAACTTTTTGTAGCCATTTCTACTTTAGGTATTACATGTGGGCAACAAGGCAGCTTTTGTGCTGTTCTTTCATTATGAGGCTTAACTGACATTGCCATTCTGGTTTCAGGTGAAAAATTGAAGTGATGCTTTGGCTAGCCAAGATTAATTGTTCTGAGATTTCTAGCTAACTAGTGTCAGTAGGCATTTTTCCAAACCAGCACAGAGTTTTACAGATACTATGTGACAAAAATAATAATAGAGAACTAGGTAATTTCAACAGATTCACTTAACAACTTTGTGAAATACTTTTTTTCTTTGAGACAGAGTCTTACTTTGTCACCCTCGGTAGAGTGCTATGGCATCACAGCTCATAGCAACCTCAAACTCTTGAGCTTAAGCGATTCTCTTGCCTCAGTCTCCCAAGTAGCTGGGACTACAGGCGCCTGCCACAACGCCTAGTTATTTTTTTGTTATAGTTGCCGTTGAGGTTTAACAGGCCAGGGTCAGGTTCAAACCTGCCAGCCCTGGTGTATGGGGCCAGTGCCCTAACCACTGAGCTACGGGCACTGAACCTGTAAAATACTTTTCACCATGCTTTTTATAAAAATTATTCATGATGCCTTAGAAAATTTCACTTTCAGGGAAGTCAGTGATCAAGTTGGAAAGAAAAAGACTTGTACTGAGCCTTTGGAAATTGTTCTGATTTTCTTTTTTTCAGTCCTAGGTCTCTGGGTCTGTTCCTTCTCATCTCCATGGGTAGCATGTGATTAGACTTAAAAGTCTGAGAAGAGAATGCTCACTTTAGTATCTATATATTAGAAACAATCTGCAAAAAATAGTAAATAATAAATTCTGGCTTCTGGATGTTTCCAGTTGGTTAAGTTTCTTTTTTGGCTTCTGTACTTACTATATTTGAAACTTGCTGGCTTTGATTTTTTCTAATTTGACTTCTTAACAAAAATCTCGTTTTTATGCAGGTTTATTGACTGGTGTAGTGGTAGACTCTGGGGATGGTGTAACTCACATCTGCCCCGTTTACGAAGGCTTTTCTCTCCCTCATCTTACCAGGAGACTGGATATTGCTGGGAGGGATATTACCAGATATCTTATCAAGGTAAGCAAAAGGAAAATACCTTAGAAGTTGTTATAGATTGTTTACTGACTTAAAAAATTGAGTGTATCATTGGACTCGGTGGCCCACACTTGTAATCCTGATACTATGGGAGGCCAAGGCAGGTAGATCCCTTGAGCTCAGGAGTTCAAGACGAGCCTGAGCAACAGCAAGACTTGGTCTCTACTAAGAAGAGGAAAATGAGCTTTGCCTTTGTGGCTGGCACCTGTAGTCAGTCCCAGCTACTCAGGAAGTTGAGACAGGAAGGAGTATAGCTTGAGTCCAAAAGTTTGAGGTTGCTGTGAGCTATGATGCTACTGTATTCCACCCATGTCGACAGAGTGAGATTCTGTCTCAAAAAACAAAAAACTGAGTGTATCATTTAGGATTCTAACAAATCTTCACCCCTAGAGAAATAACCTAGTTACCACATTGTGCATATAAAAATCCAGATAAAGATTTACAAACATGTCTTGTATGCTAATGAGAATGCTTTATTTTGTTTACATAATTATATTTGTTATGCCTAAGGAATAGGCAGATAGGTGTTTAAAAGATGGAAGAGACCCTGAACCTGAACTTTTGCTGGACAGCCTTTGTTAGATAGCCTTTTCTGCCAAAAAACCTTTCTTTGAACAAGTATATTCTCTAAGCCATAATCTCTATTGGGTTACCTTTTCTTGTTCTTTTCCACAAAATACAGTGGTAGTACATTAATCATAATTTGAGATAAACAGGACCCAAATATGCCAGATTTTGTCTAGTAGTTTTTATGGAATATATACATTTTTAGTGTTTACTATTTTAAAGTTTACTTCAGAATACAATTTATTATAATCTTCTTTAAAACATTGCTGAAGAAAGTACATAGGCGTCTACTTGGTGACAAATGTAGTGTTTTTTTGTTTGTTTGTTTGTTTGTTTGTAGAGACAGAGTCTCACTTTATTGCCCTCAGTAAAGTGCCATGGTATCACACAACTCACAGCAGCCTCCAACTCCTGGGCTTAGGCGAGTCTCTCTTTTTTTTTAATAATTTTTTTTTTTTTAATTGTTAAATCATAGCTGTGTACATTAGTGCAATCGCCTGTACCTATTCTAACATGCACCATAGATGTGCCCCACCCATTACCGTCCCTCCACCAAAACCTCCCCCCTCCCTTCCCCTTCGTTGGCCCTTTCCCTATACTCTTGTGGTATAGTTGGGTTATAGCCTTCATGTGAAAGCTATAATTTAGCTTCATAGTAGGGCTGAGTACATTGGATACTTTTTCTTCCATTCCTGAGATACTTTGCTAAGAAGAATATGTTCCAGCTCTATCCATGTAAGCATGAAAGAGGTAAAGTCTTCATCTTTCTTTAAGGCTGCATAATATTCCATGGTATACATGTACCACAGTTTACTAGTCCATTTGTGGGTCGATGGGCACTTGGGCTTTTTCCATGACTTAGCAATTATGAATTGGGCTGCAATAAACATTCTGGTACAGATGTCTTTGTTATATTGTGACATTTGGTCTTCTGGGTAGAAACCTAGTAAAGGAATTATAGGATCGAATGGCAGGTCTATTTTTAGATCTCTAAGTATTCTCCAAACATCCTTCCAGAAGGAACGTATTAGTGTGCATTCCCACCAGCAGTGTAGAAGTGTGCCCTTTCCTCCACATCCA
>CAUYPK010033956.1:0-42124 GCA_963574355.1 Loris lydekkerianus
AATGTCTTTGTTATAAAGTGATTTTTGGTCCTCTGGATATGTACCTAATAGAGAAATTGAAGGATCGAATGGCAGGTCTATTTTTAGATCCCTAAGTGATCTCCAAACATCTTTCCAAAAGAAATGTATTAGTTTGCATTCTGACCAGCAGTGTAGAAGTGTTCCCTTTTCTCCACATCCATGCCAACATCTATGGTTTGAGGATTTTGTGATGTGGGCTAATCTTACTGGAGTTAGATGATATCTTAAAGTAGTTTTAATTTGCATTTTTCTGATGATTAAGGATGATGAGCATTTTTTCATATGTCTGTAGGCCATGCATCAGTCTTCTTCAGAGAAGTTTCTCTTCAGGTCCCTTGCCCAGCCTGAGATGGGATCACTTGTTCTTTTCTTGATAATACATTTGAGTTCTCTGTGGATTCTGGTTATTAAAGCTTTGTCAGAGACATAACCTGAAAATATCTTCTCCCATTCTGAGGGCTGTGTGCTTGCTTTACTTACTGTGTTCTTGGCTGTGCAGAAACTTTTTAGTCTGATCAGATCCCAACAATGTCTTTTTGGTGTTGCTTCAATTGCCTGAGGTGTCCTCCTCATAAAATATTTGTTCAGGTCAATTTCTTCGAGAGTTTTCCCTGCACTTTCTTTTAGTATTTTTATAGTTTCATGCCTTAAGTTTAAATCTTTAATACAGTAATAGTCTATCTTAGTTAATGGTGAAAGGTGTGGGTTCAGTTTCAGTCTTCTACAGGTCACCAGCCTGTTCACCCAGCACCATTTGTTAAATAAGGAGTCTTTTCCCCACTGAATGTCTTTATGGCTTATCAAAAATCAAATGATGGTAAGTAGCCAGGTTCATCACTTGGTTCTCTATTTTGCTTCATACATTTAGCTCTCTGTTTTTGTTCAAGTACCATGCTGTTTTGATCACTATTGATTTATAGTATAATCTGAGGTCTCATAGCATGACTTCTCTGCTTTGTTTTTATTTATGAGTAATGTCTTGGCTATTTGAGTTTTTTTTCTGATTCCATATAAAATGAAGTATTATATTTTGATCTCTTTAAAGTATGACAATGGTCCTTTAATAGGGATTGGGTTAAAATTGTATATTGCTTTAGGTAATATGGAGATTTTAACAATATTGATTCTTCCCAGCCATGAGCATGGTACGTTTTTCCATTTGTTAACATCTTCAGCTATTTATTTTCTTAGAGTTTTATAGTTCTCTTTATAGAGGTATTTCATGTCCTTTGTTAGGTAAACTCCCAAATATTTCATCTTCTTTGGCACGACTGTGAATGGAATAGAGTCCTTGACTGTTTTTTCAGCTTGATTATTGTTGGTATATATAAAGGCTACAGATTGTGAGTATTGATTTTGTAACCTGAGATGTTGCTGTATTCCTTGATCACTTCTAAGAGTTTTGTAATTGAATCCCTGGGTTTTCCCAGATATGCAATCATATCATCTGTGAAGAATGAAAATTTGATCTCCTCTGAGCCTATATGGATACCCTTGATTGCCTTTTCTTCCGTAATTGTGTTGGCTAAGACTTCCATTACAATGTTAAAAGCAGTGGAGACTATGAGCAACCTTGCCTGGTTCCAGATCTGAGTGGAAATGATTTCAATTTAATTCCATTCAATATGATATTGGCTGTGGGTTTGCTGTAGACGACCTCTATCCATTTAAGAAATGTCCTTTCTATACCTAATTTTTTGAGTGTTCTGATCATGAAAGGATGCTGGATATTATGAAAATCTTTTTCTGCATCAATTGAGAGAATCATATGGTCTTTGTTTTTTATTTTGTTTGTGTGATGAATTATATTTGTAGATTTACAGATATAGAACCATCCTTGAGACCCTGGGATAAAACCCACTTGGTCATGGTGTATAATTTGTTTGATGTGTTGCTGGATTCTGTTTGTTAATATCTTATTGAATATTTTTGCATCAATATTCATTAGAGATATTAGTCTATAATTTTCTTTTCTTGTTGGGTCTTTTCCTGGTTTGGGGATCAGGGTGATGTTTGCTTCATAGAATGTGTTGGGTAGTATTCCTTCTTTTTCTGTATTTTGGGAAAGATTGAATAATAAGATACTAATTCCTCTTTAAAGGTTTGATAGAATTCTGATGTGAAGCCATATGGTCCCAGACTTTTCTTTTTGGGGAGATTTTGTATAGTTGATGCTATTTCAGAGCTTGATAGAGAACTATTCAAAATTTCCACTTCATTCTGGCTAAGTCGAGGAAGGGGCATGCTTTCAAGTATTGGTCTATTTCTTTCAGATTTTCATAACTCTAAGAATAGAGCTTCTTGTAACATTCATTAATGATTTTTTCAGTTTCTGAGGAGTCTGTTGTTATTTCATCTTTGTCTTTTCTGACTGATGAAATTAGATATTTTACTATTTTATTTCTGGTTAGGTTAGCCAAAGGTTTACCTATTTTACTGACCTTTTCAAAAAACCAACTTTTTGATTAATTGATTTGTTGTATAATCCTTTTGTTTTTAATTTCATTTAATTCTGCTCTAATTTTGGTTATTTGTTTTCTTCTGCTGTGTTGGAGATCGGAATGTTCTTCCTTTTCCAGTTGCTTGAGATATCCCATTAAGTTGTTAACTTCCTCTCTTTATGTTCTCTTGAGGAAGGCTTGCAGTGCTATAAATTTCCCTCTTAGGACTGCCTTTGAGGTATCCCAGAGGTTCTGATAATTCATGCCTTCATTGTCATTTTGTTTCAAAAATTTGGTAATTTCCTTCTTAATCTCATCTCTGACCCAGCTATCTTTCAGCATAAGGTTATTTAGTTTCCATGTTTTTGTATGAGTATGCAGATTCCTGTTGCTACTGAGTTCAATGTATATTTCATGATGATCCGAGAAGATGCAAGGAATACTTTCTATTCTTTTAAATTTGCAGAGGTGAGACCCGTGACCTAAGATGTGATCAATTTTGGAGGATGTTCCATGGGCTGATGAGAAGAATGTGTATTCAGTTTTGTTAGGATGGAATGATTTGTAGATGTCTGTTAAATTCAATTGTTGAATGGTTAAGTTTGATTCTAAACTTTCTTTGCTTAGTTTCTTATTGGAGGATCTATCCAAAAATGTCAAAAGGGGTGTGAAAATCTCTGACTATTATGGTGCTGGAGGAAATCAAGTTGCTCATGTCTATTATAGTCTCTTATAAATTGAGGCACATTCTGGCTGAGTGCATAAATGTTAATAATTGAAATCTCATCATGTTGAGTGTTACCCTTAACAATTATGAAGTCACCATCCTTATCTTTCCTTACTTTTGTTGGTTTAAAGCCTATTGTATCTGTGAATAAAATTGCAATGCCTGCTTTTTTCTCCCATCCAAGTACTGACCAGGTCCGACCTTGCTTAGCTTCCAAGATCAGACGATATTGGGCATATTCAGGGTGGTATGGCCGTAGACACCTGCTTTTTTCTGACTTTGCCTGAATTATAGATGACCATCCCTTAACCCTGAGTCTATATTTATCTTCTAAGGTAAGATGAGATTCTTGTATGCAGCAGATATCTGGCCTGAGTTTTTGTATCCAGTCAGCTAACCTGTGCCTCTTTAGAGGGCAATCTAAGCCATTCACACTAATATTCATATTCTCAATAGAATCAATATTCTATTGGTAGAATTTGGGGTATCAAGTTTTTTGAAAGTCCAGTGAACATTTTTAATCCTTTTGCCATTGTAGAAGTTGGAGTTTGATCAAAAGTTTCTGAGTGAGTTTACTTGGGGGTAGGAGGATTGTGCTGGTCATTATGGAGGATAGGTCTAGAATATCCTGGCGAGCTGGTTTAGTTATGGTAAATTTCTTCAACATGTGAATGTCATTAAAGTATTTAATTTCTCCATCATAAATGAAACTCAGTTTAGCTGGATACAGGATCCTGGATTGAAAGTAATTTTGTTTTAGGAGGTTAAAGGTTGATGACCACCCTCTTCTAGCTTGAAAGGTTTCAGCAGAGAGATCTGCAGTCATTCTAATATTCTTCCCCTTGTAGGTTATGGTTTTCTGACATCTGGATGCTTGCAGAATTTTCTCCTTCATATTTGGCAAAGTTAATTATGTTGTGTCTTGGAATTGCTTTATTTGGGTTGAGTCGTGCTGGGGTTCTGATACTGTCTGCTATCTGAATTTCAGAACCTCATGCCATGTTTGGGAAATTCTCCATGATTACCTCTTTGAGTAGAGCATCTGGGCCTTTCAAAGCAACCCTGTCACCTTCAGGAGTTCCTATAAGGTGAATATTAGTTTTCTTTGAATTGTCTCAGAGCTCTCTGAGAGAATGATCCATTTTTACTCTCCACTTCTCTTCCTCTTTAAGCATTTGGGAGTGTTCAACAGCTTTGTCTTCAGTGTCAGAAATCCTTTCTTCTGCCTGCTTTATTGTGTTACTGAGGTATTCTACTGTATTTCTCAGGTCTTTGAGGGCTGCAAATTCTTGTGTCAATGTGTCAAAATCTTTAGTGATTTTTGTCTTTAAATTTGTTGAATTCTGGAGAGAACTTTTGAAATGCTCCTTGAATTTCTAATTCCAACTTTACCTTTATTCTGATAATCTTATTTGCAGCCCAAATTCTGAATTCAATTTCTGACATTTCAGCCATTTGTTTGTAAATAGAATCCTCTGGTGTGTCCACCTTGTCATTCCTAGGGAGAGTTGATCTACTCTGATTGTTCATGTTGGCAGAATTTTCCCGCTGATTCTGCCCCATGATTATTTTTCATTGTTTGGCTAGATGAGTAGATAAGATGAAATTGGAGTGGGAGTTCCTGGAGTAGTGATTAACCAGCCCCTTGCTCAAGCACTGGGACTTGTGATTACAGGTTTTACCCTAGAGCTTTGCAAAGGACCTGTACAGTCCTATGGCTTGAGACACTGGGGATCTGCTTGGTGTGGTGGGGCTAAGTGGCTCTGTCTTTTTTTCAGCTGGTCTCTGTCCAAACCTAATGAATCAGGTTTAAGTCTCAGGTGTGGAGAAATAAAAGCAATTAAGACAACCTTTACCCCATGGGCAAACAACTGTAAAAGTAATATCAATCCTTCCCATAATAACACAACCAGTGTACAACATTGGATGGTGCTTGGGTGATTGGCCCAGGTCAAGAGTTTCAAATCAATTGTCCCGGTCAGCACCCAGTCTCACATGGGAGAGTTCAAAAGGTCCCCAGCAACTAGATAGCAGGGGTCTGCTGGCAGCTCAAGTGTGACTTGCTCTGGTGCTCCGTGGAGTCAGAAGGGCCCACTCAGCAAATGAATTAGTCCATGAAGGTTGATGTTTCCTTCCCCACCTTGTACCTCTGTCATGCCCAGTGACTGGTAACCCCTCAGGGATGTGACCTAGTCCCATCCAGTGAGCAGATGCACCAGGGGTTTGCACTTGCCTGAATCACTAGGATATCTATGCTCCTTGGCCATACCGCTCCACTCTGCCACCAGCCGGCAGGGGAAGCTGAAGCTTGACTATCTGGGGGTGCTTAATGGAGGCTGGGGAGTTTCACTCAGTTCCAGCCCTGCCCCAGAATAATGTTGCAGCCACTTATATTCTCACAGAATTTGCGTTTCTGTCCTGGCTATATTCCCCTGTGGGCCAGGTGCTGTTTGAGTTCACAGAAACTCCGACTCAGCCCTGCCATGTGCCACTGCCTCTGTGCCAGTTCTCATGCAGCTGGTGTCCCTATTTCTGTTGCACTCTTTGTTGAGGCAGGTGCTGTTAGAGCTCACAAATGGATCTCAGTTCCTGCCCTTTCCTGGGCTGCTGCTGCTGCCGCACCTGCTTTTATCTCAGCTATGTTCCTCTAGAGGCTGGTTGCATCTTGGGCTCACAAAAGCAGCAATTCTGACTCAGCCCTGCCCTGGGACTATGCCACCTCTGCACACGAATTCTATTCTCCATCTCTGCTGGGCACCTCCCAGGCAGGTACCGCCTCAGGGATACCCTTTGCTCATAGGACCTGCATTTCCATACCAGATCTGTTTTATCTAAGGCTGCCACTGGAGCAGAGGCTTGGCTCCTGCTGCTTGTTAAGAGAGGCAGGAAGTGTTTCTCCAAAACATCACCAGGGGTGTGAGCCCTATTGTTCCTGCTGCTCCCACTGTTGTGTTGTGCCACAGGGCACCATCTATCTCTCTCCCATATGACTCCTTGGTCCACAGTCCTCTCTTTACACCCATGCCACAGAATCAGTACAGACTTGCAACAGTCCATGCCTTGTCCACACCTCTTGAGAAAAGGCCCAAGAATCTGGACTCCATAGGGGACAGGCTTTGGGGTGAGAGTGGAGGGGAGTTCTGGGAGTTCCGAATTGCAGATAGAGAATATGTACAACTTTATGCCTGGTGGAAGAGTGCCATGGCACACTAGTGGGTCTTCTCTGGGGAAGGAGTTCTGGCTTTTAGATGGTCTCTCCCGTGGGATAAAATAGGAGGATATCTGTACTCTGTTCTCTTGTTTGTAGAAAGTATACTGTGAGCCATTCTCATGGGGGATGGGATTCCTGTCCACTTGGCATGGGTTTTGTATCTATTGTTTGTTTCCTTGGGGTCTCAGTTTGCCTCAGCAGGGGTGATGTGAGGTCTTCAATCTTCTCTCTTGTCTCAGCTCCAAACCATCAGCTTACTTGCTAAACTTCTGTCCTTTAACTCTCCTTCTGGACGGGAGCCTGTGTGTAAAACTGGCTCCAATTGGCCATCTTGCCACCTCCTCCAATATAAACTGTTTAGTTTATATTCTTTAGTTCTTTAGCCTCAACCTTAACTCATGTAACTTTAACCTAACTATTTTGGAATTTTACTCTCTGTCCTCAAAAACCTAACCACTTCTGCCTCCATTATTTTTATCAAATGATTTGGACTTTGATATCCATCTACTTAACACAGACATTTAAATGTCTCAGTTGCGTCAAGCTCAGTAAGTAGAAAAATCTGCAAATCTCCCTCCTCTATCAAAAATTCCTCTCCTTTAGTGTTTTCTCTTTTTCACTCTTGCATATCTAAAACTCTAGTCACTCAAAAATTAAAAACTGTAAACTTGAAATGCTCTGTCTTAGTAGTCACATTACTTCGTGGGCTGGCTCTTACCTATATCTCCAGCCACATCTGTACTACTTCTCACTCTTACAATCTTCATATTCCATACATGATCAGCTTCTTTCATGTCTTCTCATATTCTTGTGATCTTTGCCTAGACAATGTCTCTGTTTATTTTTACATCCACAACTAGATGACACGCTATTATTTTCATGTCTCATGTCCCCTTCCTTTTATGAAAACTTCATTGAACAAGTTCTCTACCAGACTAAGGTAGGTCTTTCTGTTACACAATGCAATAGAAAAAGTTGCATATCTCCATTAGAATTATTAATATTTCTGTCCTCCCCTCAAAGTAAGCTTCATAATAGCAGGATCTGGGTTCACTGTGTTTACTCATATAGGTTCTCGATAACATCCATGGGGAAACAAATGAACAAGTTTGAATTAGTCTGTTTATCACATTTTACAAATTTAACCTTTACATCTTTATTGTGACTCACGTGTGATTTTCTCTCTTCATAGAATATGTGAATAGCTGCCACCCCTCTATTATCTTGATTTCATGCCCTCTGCTCCTGAATCCCCATCTTTTCCAGCTTTCTCTCTGTTTTTCCTACTCTTGTTGAAAGTCTGGACCTGTACCCCTGAAGGTGAACATGACTGGCGAAAAACACACAACTACAGTGACATCCTTACTTCCTTCTCCACTGAGAACACTGAAGCATATAAAGATAAAGAGAAATTAAGATGGAAAAAAATAATACCATGCTTCTGTGCTGCTGAGAATAATAGTACATACAGGGAAAGGATAGTGACAGAAAAGACAGGGTGCAGAATTACTGGAGCAGTGTTTTACCCAGTCACACCACTTTTCCTGTGTTAATTTCTCTTTAAAATTTATAAAAATAATTTTCTGATATCATTATTTTCTGAAATGTATTTTTTAAATACAGTATGTCATAGTTTATTTCACCAAATACTAGTGTTGAACCTTTATGCTATATACTTAATCTGATAGTATTTGATACAAATGTGTCAGGTTTCTGGCTTTCTTTGATTATCTTCACTAATATTTGATCTTATGTTATCTTGTTATGTAATTTATTATTTTTAATAATTTATTGTTTTTCTGGTTTATTTTTTTCCTATATACTTTGTTCCTCTATTAATTTAGATGGTATGTACTTTGTTTACATTCTAGTAATATTTACTTTAAGGTAAATATAACACTATTATTTTCCTCAAATATTGATGTCTACTAACTACTCCCACGTACTATAACACAGAGGTTATTCAACTTGCCTTTGTTTCTTCCATATCTTCTCTCCTTTTATATCTAATTTTTGTTAAAGAAATCTAAAATTTATATATATATATAAAATACCAATTTTTTATATTATGATTTCTTCTCTTTTCTTAAAATCTTTGGGTTTTGATTATTTTCTCATTTTTTTCAATTCTTCAAGTCTCTTGTACTTACTGTATGAGTATACTATATTCTTTTAATACTTTAGACATCTGAAAAAATTGAATGCAAATTTAGTCTTGTATAGGGTTCTTTTGGTACAATATTTTTCTTTGAAAACTTACTAAATTATGTTTTACTTTCAGATGTTATGCATAAGGCCAAGAAAGTTTGAGGGTTTATGTTCCCTGCACTATTCCCATAAGCTGATGGGGGAGAATGTGCAAGACTTTAAATATGTCAAATTTTTCAAAGTGTATGTAATGGTTAAATTGTGTTTCTTTTTACTTTGTGACCAGGAAAACATTGCAATCTTTTCAACCATAAAGTAAATGATAGTTGTTCAGCTGATTTTGGTACTTCAGCCTCACCTTCTCTGTCATCCTGCCTACAGGTCTGTTCAAACAAACCCACCTGTTTATGATGACACCATACAAATTATCATGTAAAGTACACAAAATCTCCTAAATTTCAGCTCTGGCTAGATGTAATTTATTTCTTGATATTTGTGATGACTTTCATTTCATCTTTATTATGAATTTAAGAAAAGTCATATGGGATGACTTTAAACTATTCAAACTAAGTCTTTGCCAATATTTTCATAACATGTTCCATGCTTTTAACTAATAAGTGAAGAGTGTGAAACAAGTAAATATTTTATTATTATTAAAAAATTTCCATCTGATACCAATATGTTGAGAATATATTGAGTTTACAATATAAGTTTATAATCATTCCCATGGTTTCAAAGTCTCTGAAAACAAAGAAGAAATGGTATCAACCAACATTTACTCTTATAGCAAGGAAACTTTAAATCAAAACTCGAAATTTTATAATGTATTTAAAGTTTTTCCTTTACTTCATATATAGGAGGTAATATGCCCTTGTTCATGTTTTTTGCCCTATTAATGAAGATCTACCCAGGAAGGTTATTTGCAATACAAAACATTCTAATATAAACTACTATTTGCAATACAAAACATTCTAATATAAACAACACAATAACAACAACAAATGACATTAGGAAATTTCAGAAAGTATAAGACATTAAAGACATTTAAAATCAAGGCAAGAAAGGACTAATTGCTAATTTAATGTAAATTTGTAACTATGCATAATAAAAGTTATATTTAAATTTATTAATCACTTACAATAGGTTAAACAAATAAAAAGTTTCTGAAATTCATAGTGAACTATTTTTATTTAGGCAACTATGTTTATAATTAAAAAAGATACTCAGGTTGGGTATGGTGCCTCCTGTATGTAATCCTAGGTCATCGGGAAGTGGAAAGGTAGGAGGATTTCTTGAGGTGTGGTTGGAGAACCACCTGAGAATGAGAAAGATCCCATCTCTATAAAAATGAAAACATTAGCTACGTGTGGTGGTGCACACTTGTAGTCCCAACTGCTCAAGAGGTTGAGTCAGGAGTTTGAGGTTGCAGTGACCTATGATGATGCCACTGCACTCTAGCCAGGGTGACAGAGGAGATGTTGTCTCAAAAAAAAAAAAAAGAAGAAAAGAAAAAGATACTCTATTTTTTATGAATATAATCCATAAAAGGAGAATTATTTCAATGTATTTGCTTGTGAGATAATATCCCTAAAAAATTGTGTATATTCAAACTGGAATCACAGGGATTAGAAGGCAGTGTGACATTTTGGTAACTAGACCCTTTTGGCTTATTTAGTAGTTTTTGGTTGAAAATATTGATATACAAATAAATGACAGCTATCAATTTATGTAAGAGAATTAATTATCAAAATCATTTAAAAAGAGAGTCTTAAATTTTCTTATTGTTGAAAATGAGCTAGAAACAACTTAAGTAGGTTCTTTGAACATTTAATAAATTAATATTGATTTAATTTTATTAGTATCAAATAAAATATATGCTTATTTTCCTAGCACCTATATAAGTTTGAATTTTTGTGGAAAATCCATTTTTTGGGGGGTTGAACAATGGGGAGGCTTTGTAAGGAATAAAAGAATTTCAAATATTCCAAGTTTTTAAAGTTTTTATATAACACTATTCCTCTAAGATATGAGAGGCATTTTGTTTCCCAAAATATTTGTGAAGAAGGCAAATACATATCATGTAGGAAATGAAAATGCATTGATTTGCATATAATCATGGATTACATCAGTGGGTCCCAATCTTTTGGGCACCAGGGATCAGTTTCATGGAAGGCAGTTTTCCCTTTGACTGGTGGTAAGGGATTCAAGTACACTACGTTTATTGTGTATTTTATTTCTAATATTACAATGTAATACATAATGAAATAATTATGTAACTCACATTAATGAGTTATATAATTATTCACAGTTTAACTCACATTAATAAGTTATATAATTATTCACTGGAATAGTTGGAGCCTTGAGTTTGTTTTTGGCAACTAGACTGCCCCATTTGGGGTAGTGGAGACAATGACACTGAAGTGTGTAACATTATGTCCAGTCTACTCTGCATTCTCATTTTGGTTTCTGTCGCTGCAAAAACCCCTGTTTACAAAGATAGGATGTTGGAATAGACGCAGACTTTTCATTGCTTTTGTGGCAATCTCAAGGTATTCTGCCTCAAATTTAATCCAGAACATACGAAGATCTAAATTTGTCTCAAACTTATTTTTAACAACACCATCATTTGTGATCTCAGAAAGTTGATACTCCTCTGGCACAAAGTCGATTCACTTGACTCATTCCAAAATAGGTCATAGATTCGTTCCTTCCCTGTTTTAGATTTAGGCAGTCTTTTGTGCTTGGGAAGTAATGCTCAAATTATTTGGTTTTGTTTTTCTTTTCTTTTCTTTTAAAATTTCAGAATATAACAGGTGTACAAACATTTTAGTTATATAAATTGCTTTTGTACTCTTTGGGTCAAAGTTATAGGTGTTCCCATCACCTGTGCTTTATACCTGTTAGGTGTGAATTTACTGAGTCCCTGCTTCCATCTATTTGATTTGCAATGAGTGTTGTTTCTATGTGTGCACATAGTGTGGATTGAATAGTTGTAATTTAACAGTGAGTACTTGTGGTGTTTGTTTTTCATTCTTGTGATACTTCACTTAGAAGAATGGTCTCCAGTTTCATCCAGGTTAATACAAGAGGTATTAGTTCACTAATTTTTTTTTATAGCTGAGTAGTACTCTGTGATGTACATATACCACATTTTATTAATTCACTCATGCACTGATGGGCATTTAGGTTGTTTCCACATCTTTGCAATTTTGAATTATTGTGCTATAAACATTCACATGCAGGTGTCTTTTTAAATATATAACATATGTCTTTTTACTTTCTATTTGGATAAATACCTAGGAGTGGGATTGCTGGATTGAATGGTAGGTCTACTTTTGGTTTTTTGGTGTATCTACCTACTACTTTCCATAAAAGTTGTTCTAGTTTGCAGTCCCACCCTGAAAATTAACAAAAGTAAAGAAAGACAGAGGTGTCATTGTGGTAAAGGGAAGAATTCAACAAAAAAACTAACAATCCTACTTGATCTAAACAAAATGATAAACAGCAGCACTGTAATATCTAGGGACTTCAGACTTCAATGCCCCTCTAACGGAACAGGATAGATACTCTGAACAAAAAAATTAAACAAAGATACAATGGACTTAAACAGATTGGAATGAACATAACTTAACTTAGAACAAATGGGCCTAACAGGCATCTATAGAACATTCTACTCAAAACCCACCCAATATAGTTTTATTTCTTTAGCTCATGGAACATTCTCTAAGATTGATCAAATCCTAGGCCACAAAACATGTCTCAACAAATTAAAAAAAAAATAGAAATTATACCATTCATCTTCCTAAGCCACAATGGAATAAAATTAGAAATTAATTTCAATAGAAACATTCATCTCAGCTCAAACTCATGGAAAATAAACAACCTACTGCTAAGTGATAGTCAAGTCAAGTAGGAAATTAAGATGGAAATCAAAATATTCTTTAAACCAAATAATAAAGGGCACACAAGTTTTAAAAAATCTGTGTTAACTGTCCTGATAGGAAAATTTGTAGTCATAAGTGCCTATCTCCGAAAGACAGATCACAAATTAGCAATGTAATGAATTATCTCAAGCAATTGGAAAAGAGAAAATCAATCCCATATCTAACAAAAGAAAAGAAATAACCAAGATCGGAGCAGAACTAAATGAAATTCATAGTAAAAGAATTACATAGAAGATTTTTGAGATGAAATGTTAGTTCTTTGAAAAGATAAACAAAATTGATAGTCCCCTCATTAGATTAAACAAAAGTAGAAGAGAAAAGACGATGATAAATTCAATCAGGAATGAAAAAAGAAAAAGCTCAAACTCTTTTGAAAGCTCAGATAGGTCAGACACCAGCCAGGAGAAAGAAGGCCCTGGCACATTCTCTTTCAAAATCTCTGCTAATGTTTGAAATATGTTAAAAATTCCAATGTTCACTTATCATCCCCATAATTTCAGTTTGGCTTTGAATGCGACCACTTTATCTGCCGACTTGAACACAATTGTCCTTCTCTCCTGAAGTGACAGATTGAGTTAGTTGAGCAGGTTGCATATGTCACACAAGTAAAAAAGTTTTGATATCTATTCTGTGTCCCTGATGTGTGCTGCCAATGGTGACTATTTTTCTAAAAGAAATCTGTGGAGCAGCTCTTATAATTCAAAAACTCTGGCTAGTGGTCTATTTTAGAATGCCATATCATTTCTGTGGATGAGAGAAGACATGTGTGCTCTGCATTCGTCTCCTCACAGAGCTGCAGAAATAAACAAGAGTTAAGGACATTTACTTTATTGTGGTGATAATTTAAATCACATCCTGCAAAATGTTGTTTAGCTCAGGTGACATTTTTTGGCTAGCTAGAATTTCTCTATGGATGACACAGTGTGTAGACTTACATTCATAAGTAACTTCCCTCAATCAAGTAGTGAAACCAAAAAGCTGTCTGTTTATTAGGTATAAAGTAGTATCTAACTGTAATTTTGATTTCCTTGATGACTAATGACTAATGATACTGAACATCTTTTAATGTGCTAAAGATCCCTTGCCCATTTAAAAATTAGATTGTCTTTTTATTATTGAATTTTTGAAGCTCTTTATATAGAGGGACATAAACCTCTTCTAAGACATGTGGATAATAGCCTAGACTTTACAATGAGTTAGCCATGTGTGCAAAGTTGTGATTTGCCATTAACTACTCATGTATCCACTTAATTAATTTGAACCTCAATTCTTCATCTTTTAAATGTTCACAATAATACACCACAAATATTGGTGGTGCCTGTAGCTCAGTGGTTAAGGTGCCAGCCACATACACTGAGGTTGGCAGGTTTGAAACTGGCCTGGGCCAGCTAAATAACAATGACAACAGTAAGAAAAAATAGCCGGGTGTTGTGGCAGGTGCCTGTAGTCCCAGCTAATTGGGAGGCTGAGGCAAGATAATTGCTTAAGCCCAAGAGTTGGAGGTTGCTGTGAGCTGTGACACCACAGCATTCTACTGAGGGTGACACAGTGAGACTCCGTCTGGAAAAAAAAAATCACAAATATTTTGTGCAGATAGGGATGAGGTAGGTTCTGAGCATAGTGTTTGGGGCATAGCAAACGTTTTGTATGTTTTAGGCAATGTGTCTAGTTTAAAAAAAATCTCTTCTTCAATTCTTGACTCTAGCTTTCAATCATAGCTTCTGGTTGTGGTGTAACTCTGTACTTCAGAGTACTTTCAATACTACCTATGCCTTGTTATTTACTAATTTGAGGTGCTGTATTTGTATTTTCATGGTGACACCATTTACATTGAATAGAAGATAATCTATGCCTCTGAGAGTTATATAATTTGGTGGCCCATTTGTGTCTTGTGTTCTTAATGTGACTCTTGTCTAATAGCTCCTTCACTTTCTGGTTTGAATTCCTACTACTGACTCAGGTGTAGCTTTCGATTTAAGGCAAAATTTTTAGTTACATGTGTCCTGAA
Organism: Loris lydekkerianus; assembly: GCA_963574355.1. Classification (NCBI taxonomy): domain Eukaryota; kingdom Metazoa; phylum Chordata; class Mammalia; order Primates; family Lorisidae; genus Loris; species Loris lydekkerianus. The sequence goes on from CAUYPK010033956.1 coordinate 14,501, forward strand.
GTTTATAAAAAAAAAAAACTTTGCTCATGAAAACGTGCATAATCTAGTCAGTTAAGGCTCACTAAATGCATCATAGTGAGAATTCATTTCTGTCCACAAAATTCATAATTCTATTGGAATTTTGGATAATTATTTTTCATTTGGAGAAAAAGCAGATTTTAAAAAATCTCGAACTGCAGCATAAAAATGAAAACTGTTTGTCAAGTGTCCTATTTGTTGTTTCTGTTCAGATTTTTTTTTTTTTTTCTCTGTGGATATGAATGGATGTAGCTGTCTTCTGTGTCATTTTTATGAGTGGATAGAATCAAATCTAGCAAAGAAAGGGATTTTAAACAATAGCATAAATAATAGCTTAACCATGAAGATTATTTCTAATTGTGTCAGATACACCGTTGGTGACAGTTCAAAATTATTTGGGAAATTATCAAGAAAACAATTCATACTTTTTAAGAGATAACTTTTGTTTGCACTTTGTTTTATATTTTCTCACGCATTTTTAATATACATTTTTGGTATACATTTTTAATATACATTCTCTCTCTCTCTCTAATAAATTACCTTTGGGGATTATAACCTAATATTATGCCTTATGCTTTGCAGAATGGAAATCACTTTGAGATGTGGTCATAAGAAAAATTTATCTGCATTAGAAAATGAAATAAAAACCTCTAAAAATAAGAAAGAACATCTCAACAGAAGAATGAGTAAAGATTTAAACAAGTAAAATTCAAGTAATAATCAGTATGTAAAAAATGACCAGCCTCAACAGAAAAAAGAAAATAGAAATTAAAACATCAATGGTTTTTTTCATGTTCAAATTGGCAAAGATACCAACTATTGACTACAGCACTTGGAAACTCATATCTATCATTAGTGGGAATATAACTTTTAAATCAATGTGAGTATAAACACTTCCTGGGGAAATATTTGGAAATATTATTGAGAAAATCTTTTAAAAAACCAGTAATTTGACTGCTTTTTTTGTGGAAGTATGTAGATTTCCTTCAGGCTTCCCACACGATTTGGATGTAGGGACATAAGCAAAGTCAAAGAAGTTAGGTCACTGATACTTTTTTTTTTTTTTTTTTAAGAGGTTTATTTGACCTGACAATGAGTTCAAAGACTTCAAACAAGGTCAACTTTCTCCTATCCCCTCTCTCCCTGCGCTTCATTCAAGATTATTGATAGGTCAGATTACTGACCCACCCAGGTAGAACTAGCCCCCCTACAAAGGACTCAGTATATGTCCCTCCCAGGAAATAGTGAATGGACCAATTCCTGCCTCTCTGACCCTTTCCTATCTGCCTGCCCAGGTAGAACTGACCCGCCCAGGTAGAACTGACCCGCCCAGGAAGGACCCAGTATATGTCTTTCCTAGGAAATAGTGAATGGACCAATCCCTGCCTCTCTGACCCTTTAAAATCTCTATCCGCCATAGCCCATGTGTGGATTTCTTCCCTGTCAGGGATACACCCCACCAGCATCCAGGTGGAACAAAAGCCACGCTGATCATTCAGAACTGGGACTCCGTTTTCTTTTTGTCTCGCACCTGAGAATAATCTTTCACGGGTCCAGAACCTCTCAGTCATTGCTTTATTTTTTAATGTTTTTGCAGTTTTTAAAATTATTTTTTACTTATTTTTAAAAATTTCAGATTAATATATGGGTACATACAATGGGGCTGTTGTTTGCATTTGCTAGGTAAAGTCCAAATTGCAGCTGATTCCTTCACCCGTGTATCCCTACATTTTACCCTCCTCCTTTCCTGCTTCTTGAATTTAAATGTGTTTTTCTTTCATTCAGGCCTATAGTTATTCATCTACTAGTTTCATATTAACGAGGACATTTTCACTCAAATGTTTATTGCAGCTCAATTCACAATTGCAAAGATGTGGAAACAACCCAAGTGCTATCTAAGTGCCATGTTTACTCATGAAAGGATAAACAAACTGTGGTACACATATACCATGGAATACTGCTCAGCCATCGAGAAAGATGGAGACTTCACAACTTTTGTATTCACCTGGAAGGATTTGGACATCAGTGAGTGCTCTGATGACTGTCTACAACTGGTATATTCCTTATGAAAATATTTTTGAAAATCTGAGACAAGGCATAAGCAAAAAACCAAGCAAAATATCTGGCATACTCCAAACACTGAATCACCTGCTAAGGCATTTCCAGGGGTTTGGAACTTTTTGTAGGTAAAACAAATTGAGCTAATTTGTGTCAATGGCATTTAACTCTTGGAATACTTGATTCATGATTGCTTCATTGCTTCTTAAGGGAAATAATCCAGAAACTTAATAATTTTGTGATAAAAATGGTATTAGAGGAGGTGTTTAAAATATCTTCAGAGTCTGAGATATTGAATTATTGATAAATAAATTACCAAAAATAATGTCAACTAAAGAAAAACTTAATAACATAAAGATCACAAAATGAAATCTAGAAAAAGCATTTTCTTCAACCCAGACAAAAATAATTTATAATCACTTTATTTCTTTTTCAAAATACATATGAAACAGTAAAATTATATTTCAAGTGCTTTTCCATTTTCTTTTACAAAAGTAATCATAAACTGTACACTTCATAACTGCTTTGAGGTTTCATTGTTACATAATTCATCTGAACCTGACAAGTATGTTCACACATTCTCAAGAAGACATGGTAAAAATACTGCGATGTGTAACATCTTTTAAAGGTTGGTTGCAAAAACATTTGTTCTAAGTAATACAATTAGATGCCGTCAAGTTTCACAAATGTCTGGTTACCATGTACAAAAGCCAGAAACACGAATTTCAAAAGATTTGTAAAATGTCTGTTCTATAACACGAAAGTCAAAGATAATGGTTTGAACAATGGCTAAATATTAAGTCACAAACTTCAGTTAAAAAGTCACCTTATGCACAAGGACTGAAGGGTCCAAAAAAAAGATTAGATATGATTGATTGGAATAATCTGATGTTACGTGCGAAATGAAGATTTTAGTAGTTCCTGACAGTTTAGACTCATTGGCAAATATCTTGGGCTTTGCAGGAGTGGAACTGTCACATTTACAATGTAAGGTGGTTCTTTTTTATTTTGACTATTCGATTCTTCATTCTGAAATAAAAGTTTCACTTCATAGCGTTCCATAATTTCTCCATACTTTGCAGATGGACCCAATCACTTTTCTCAGTTGAAAGGGTCAATGACACAATAGTGTGAATTACACCAACTTGGGCTGGGCTTTTTGCTCATAAAACTAACTCTAAATGCAAATATTTTGTGTATTAGAATTGGTCTACCTGATTTCATTTCTGCAGTGATAAAATCTGTGAAGCTATTCACACTGAAGACTACTGTGTTCTTCAAGTGGAAAGCTTAAGCGGTAGTTGTAAAGAAAAAACAAAAGTTATAATGAAATCCACAAAATGATCTACCTAGATATAAGTAGGACAAATCATGCAATTTTTACAGAGAATGTTTCTGTGGCTGGTTTGTATGTAGTTTTAGAGATTATCAGCTTTTTGGGGTCCACAAACTTTATTCTACAGTAAAATCATACGCAAATATATTCCCTGTATTAATGTTCAGATTAGAAAAATAAAATGTTAAAAAACAAATTTGAAAAGGATGGCAAAATAAACATCAGATGCTTTAACCTTCCAACACTGAGATTTATTTTTCTTAACATTTTTGACTTATATCTACAATATGCGATGATACCCAATAAATTATTCTTTGTTCATTTATTTTTAAATTTCAGGTTAATAAGGGTATAAGCAACAGGTACAATAGATTATTTTGAGGAAATGAAAACATGATGTTGAATAATTGAAACTCACTACTCTATGGTAAAAATGGGCTTTTTGCACATTGCAAATGCAACTCACAGCAAAATTTCAGAAGAAATTGGCTTATTTTTACCGTCTGTTGACAAGATCAGGCATAGTTTTGCTCTTTGGAGAGGATTCTCATAGTCCACATCGTTTAGAAGAAATTATTGTCAGTTTTAGGTTGAAGTATTTTTGTGTAAATGTGTCTACCGTTAGGAAGTAATTTCTAAATCCTCAGTATAAGATTATTCTAGTTAATTCCTCCTGGCAGGAGTATATTTAAATCATTTCAGGCATGAAAAGGCCTATGCTTTCTCTTAAACATCTGCCACTTAATGTTTCAGTCACGGTTTCTAGCATTCAAAATGTTTGCATTCAATAAATCATTACATCGCACTTCAGCCCTTAATTTAGTGCTTTCATTTTTCAAATCTCTGTAGCATGGTGTTGTCATACTACAAGATCAAACCCTGGTTTCCTATCTTCATGATAAGCAGGATGAAAATGAAAATAATTTTTTACTTTGATAAGAAAACACTTGAACCAAATATCAATTAATTGCCACTGTTCAAATACACATCTACTTAGTTAACTGTTGATGGTAGATGACAAGTAATTACCAATACATCTTTGATTAAATTACCATTCACTTTAATTAACAGAATGCTGAGTAAATATAGAAGCCTTTTAATGAAACAGAAAATTCTTACTGAAAAGGATATCACTGAATAAGATATTGGAAACTACATTTAGTTTTAATTAGCTGTTTCCCATGTAAAATATAAACTCATCATTTTTTTTTTTTTTTAAAATAATGGGTCCTGATAGCTGGTTCAGATGAATCATTCCCTCAGTCATGTCACTGAGTTAACTATTAAATGCTGTGTCTTTTATTTTTCTTTTTTATGAACAATGTTAGAGAAATTACTTTCCCTAAAAGTTAAAATACAAAGGAGTTTTTGATTTTGCATCTCAGTGTCTTTGTTTCCATATGCTTTAACATTTTTACTTGTCATTTAATCCTGCAAATTCTTACTTTATTTTATTCTCAGTTGTTTTGAATCATTTCTTATTGATAGTATGTTTTTGGCCTAAAGATGAAAACGCTTAGATCAACTGAAGTGCCTCAGAGTAGCTTTACGTACAAGTTGTGAAGAAAACAAATCTCTACCTTAGTTTTAGGTTTAGTAGAATTTGAAGGACTTTCTTAAAATCTTATCAACTCCAGATTGTTTTAAATTACTAGGCCATGAAATTACCTACTAGAATCACAATTAAGTGGCAAAAAATAAAAATCAAACTAACTCCATAAAAATTTACGTTCTTAAAAATATCAAGTACTCTACTTAAAGAGGTAAAGAAATAACCATGTGTCAGTGTTAAGATTTTGTGTCCACTTCTTTGCTTGTAATAGTCTTTGGCTCTTTGGATGACACATCCTGAAGTATGAGTTATGTTTTCTTTTATGAACAGTAAAAGTTAACACTGGGATGGAATTTTGACATTTTCAATTTCGAAGCAATTATTCATTGAATGAAAGCTTTAAGAGATTGGTAACTCTTTAGTCTGCAAAATTTTAAAATAATAAATACAATAAGGGAATAAACACAATTGGAAATGTCAGTAAAATATCACAACCAAATAGGTTCAAATATATTTGCTTTTATCTAAAACCTGAGTCAGTATTGATCAGTTGCGATCTCCCTGCAGTAACTAGAACGTGCACACACTTCCCAAATCTGCTAAGAAAGTGGGTGCTTGGCTTTGCTTTCCTGCCTCTACTCCCCTGGCACTAGTTCTTATGATATTTGTTACTGAACTGTGAATGTCTTAATATGGTGATTTTTACATGTAAAATAAGTTACCAGAAACACAGGGCTGGCCTGACCAAAAAAAAAAAAAAAAAGTAAGATCGTCAAGAAAAATATTATTAGGAAACCAGTGTAAAAAAGCATCAAGTGTTCAGAGTTTTATGAAAAGATTGTGTACTCTACAAACATTAATGTTCTTTTCACATTCAGTGTACTCATTCTCCTGATTGCTTGTTAATGAATCAGGTATAAACAGCAACAGAACCCTAAAAACTTAAAAAGAACATCAGTGTTGTTACGCTAATGAGTCAACACTTGTTCCTTTTTCCTAGACTTATGTTTGGTAAGTCCCTGAAGAAGTCCCTGAAATTAGATTTTCATACCTGAACTACAACTACATAAAGTGTCAGTCCTGTCATTAAAATGTGGTGTCTCACACAAATTAGAGGACGATATTTCTAACATCAAACCTTAGTTTAAATATTGAAGCTAAAAATATTTCATTTTCAGTCACAAGCAGAAAGAGATAAATTGTGTGTAAATGGATGTGTGGGCTGCATAGAGAAGGGGTGTATTTTATTAAAAGTGGAAGGATTACGTTTTTATAAATGAACTATCATTTTTAATAATCATCCTTTATCAGTTTTAGAGTAAACCTTCCTCATGTGGGATGTGAAAGATGAGTTGTAATAAATTTCCTCCCCTTAATCTTTTCCACAGGATTAATAAGTACTCTGGCATGATGAGTTTATTCTAATTCTTAAATAACATTTTTAAAAAAATTATTTTAAAGACTTATTTTAATCTATAATCCCCATATTAAAGTCTCCTAATTGGCTGATGGTTCATGTTTTTTCATGGCACGCATCGAAACATGTACGGATCAATAAGAAGTCCTTAAATATGTTTTTGGATAAAAATGATGATTATTCTCAAGTAGGTAATGCAGTTGCTAATTTACTTTAAGCTGCAGCTATATCTTCCAATAAAGCAATTGTGTCCAAAAATGTCATTCTATTAAGAGTATAAGTTTTGTCTTCCTATTGGAAAATTTTTATATCCTGGTAAAACAAAGAGTTCCAAAAATGCTTTGCCTATAAATATTACCAAGTGATTCTCGTAGGCTTGATAAGGTAGCCATGCATTTTCAAATAGGTTCCTGCTGTTATTTTCAGTGAGAAAACATCAGCTAGGAATAACTGTTGTCGATAGGATGGTATAAACGTTTTTGAAAAGTTTTTAGCAACACTGTTTGCCTTTAAAATGTTAATGTGTAAAATATTTACCTGTCAGTGGTAATGCAGTCATTATGAGAGATGCTAATAAACAAAACTTCAAGGCTTTTAAAACTTTAATGTTTTTATATTTAGAAATAGGGAATTTTACAAAAATAACTATTTTATAATTGCTGATAGCTTTTACTCATCTTGATAAATAAGTTTTTATTTTCTTGCCCTTAAAAAAAAAAAAATATCCTTCTATCTTAGAATAAAGCTGAAATACACACTAACTGTACTACATATCTCAAAAGTCCAGTTAGGGTAATCCAGCATAGACAGATAACTTCTAACAGGTTCTGAAAATGAGGCCCAAAAGTTGACCTGATTGAAAAGAAAGCTCTGTTTTATAAGAACGTTTGCATAGTCTAGCGCCAGGTCCTTGATCCTTATGAAGGCAAGTGCTTTCCGTGAAAGGACCAGAGGTCTTGGCCTTCTGTTTATTTTTATTAAATGTTGAAGTTATATTGTTTATGGCATATTTCTATAGTTTGTTGAAAAATAAATCCTCCTTTCTTTAAGAAAATACTCAGTTGCAATGATTAGCTTCTGACTAGGTTTGAAAGTCACCATTACTGTATACAATTTAAATAACAATAAACACAGTCTAGTTGTACCTTTGGTGTCTGTGAATATGATTTATAGGATCTACATGATAACTTCATGTCACAAAAAAAAAAAAATCACAAAAAATATATGTCACAGTACTGGAGAACCTTACAAACACTTAAAAAGTGAACTCTGATTCTATTCACCTCAGAACACTAATGCTACATTTGAGATTCAGATTATTAAAATTTAAAAAATATCAGTTAGTGCAACAGATGTTTGAATTAATATAACAAGAAGACAGTATAAAATGGTGGCCATGATGGCTCAATGTCCACTATCTAGTCACTAACTATTACTTCTGAAATTTACATTCAAAATTATTCTTTAAATTGACAGTTTTATCTGTATGTTTTACAAGCTTGAGAGACAGAGATTTGGGTTAGCAGAGCCAAACTTCAGCAAGAAAAGAATTTGCTGAGAAGAAAAGAAATTATCAGATAAGTAACATTAATTCGATTGCACAAAGATTGAATGCTGCGTAAGTTCAAATTTTCTTTAAAGTTTATATAGAACCGTGGGGACAATAGGAAATGAATACAGTTGCAGAAAAATCAAAACCCTACATATGTGACGTGTGCTACTTTATACAGAACCAGCATAAACTATAGTTTTAGATAAGAATTAATCTTCTAAAAAACTTATTTCTTTGCCTATGCAAAGAATTACAACATATTAGAATACACTTAGTGCTAATAGGCACATGACAGGAAGGATAAAATACCTTATGCATCTGAAGGCTATTTGTATTCAAGTAAAATGTATTAAGATGTTCAAAGTTAAAAAAAAAAAAACAAAAACAGACAAAAAAGGAAAAGAAACAAGTGCACATCAAGTTTGTACATTACCATGGATGTATTTTAAATGAGAAAATCGAACCTTCCACTTTTTTTTTTTTTTTTCCTGATCCAGCGAGAACATGGTTAGGCCCTTTTTAGAATCATCTTAGTCTGGAGGCATTACGGTGTGGAAGGTGGTTTGGGAGAAGGACAGGATCCTTGACTATCAAAACTGGTTGCCCGGCCAGGTAACTGAAAGACAATAATTTCACAATATGTGATCTGATCTAGCGCAGAAATATAATATACTGGTTAATTGTTGCTCCCTTTTAATCATGAATATTCAACCACAATATGCAGATCTCTGAAGAGAAGACACATGTGGTCTCCCCTTAAAAACTTCCCTTCCCAGGTAGCACAATGAGGCATCAATACAGAAGGCAGGAAGAGAGGGGCACGTGGATGTACTCAGCACTGCACAGACGGCTGTTGATCACTGCAGAATAACTTCACATTTATGGCAGCTTTCTAGTTCTTTTAAAAATAATTAATGGTAAAATGATTAATGGTTTACTGCATGCAGTGAGGGGCAATTACTAGGTCAGAGCAACAAAACCAAGGTTCTAGGACGTGAGAGACTCCATTCCACTTGCTCTAAGGCAGAAGGTGATTACAGGAGCAGTTGACGTGATGAGAGGGACTGCATTTGGAAGATGGGAGTCCTGAATGACCAAGATAATTTTTCATAATCGTTAAATACATCTTATTATGACTGTTTACATGTTCTCAAACACAAACATATGCCTGTTCCACAGAACCCTTCATTAAACATTTTTAATTACCTTAAAATAATTTTGATTATCTAAGTAGAAGTAACCAGATTTTCTTTTCTTTCTTTGTTTTTGTTTTTGTTTTTTTTGGAGATAGAGTCTCATTCTGTCACCCTTGGTAGAGTACTGTGGCATGATAGCTTACAGCAACTTCAAACTCTTGGGCTCCAATGATTCTCTTGTTTCAGCCTCCCCAGTATCTGGGACTAAAGGCAGCCAGCACAATGCCCAGCTGGTTTTAATATTTTTAGTAGAGATAGGATATTGCTCGTGTTGAGGTTGGTCTTGAACTCCTGAGCTAAAGCAATCCACCTGCCTTGGCTTCCCAGAGTGCTAGGATTATAATTGTGAGCCGCCACACCTGGCCAATATAATAGTTTTATTAAATAGCTAACATGGTTCCATACTCTGTGCTAAGCATTTGATATTCAATATTTATTTAGTTTTACCCTGAGTTTACTACTATTATATATTCATAGTGGGAACTTAAGAGAGATTGAAGTAACTAGCCCAAGGTTCCACAATATGTAGTCATAGAGCAGAGTCAAGCTTTCAACTCAGGCAAACTGATGATATTTTAAAAATCTTTTACTTCCTGACCAGAACTGAGGAAGATATACCTGTCCCCTTACATAGAAAAGCTGTATTCGGTAACAGTGCCTATATTTAGGGATTGTAGGGAACTTTAGGTGAGGCAGCTGTTTTCACAAAAGAGAAACATAAAAATTCAGTTTCCAGTTAGTGATCAACAGACTAGATTGCTCCAGCACTCACTGTTTTAAGTTTTTAGGCTATGCAATGAAATCAAGAGACTTCAAGTTTTGACTGGGCTATTGTCTAAAGGGACGTGAAGCCAGTGGTTTTTCTAGTGTTTTTTTAAAATCCAACAAGGCACACAGAACTTTGAATACTAAATGTTCAACATTGAGAGACAAAATCAAGAGCAGTCTTTATTATTTTTTTTCAAAAAGTTAATACAGAAGATGACAGAGGTCAGCAGATAAATAATATTTGAGCAGAACAGATACCAGAGGGCAGAAGTCAGGAACTCCCGAGCTCACCTCCAGCAAGGGGTGCCAGTGGGTTATTGGTTTTCGGTGATAGGCCAGCATTTCATTCCAGTGGTCTCGCCCGAGGCCTTCAGCGTCCAGTCCCGTCCTACACACGCCAATGACCTCATTGTGTCCTACCCTGTGATTGGCAGAATATTATACTTTCATTTCCCACATTCACAGAGAGATGGAGTTTCACACTTCTTAGCAGACTTTTAAACCTGTGATTGATTTTGCCAATTTTACTACTTCAGGTCAAATGAAAATCCTTAACGAAAGCAAAATTTACTAAACAGTATCAACATTGAGAAATGAATTTAGATGAGATACACACACACACACACACACAAACCATTAGCACTCTGTAATTTGAACACATTTCATAATAATACAAATAGTGTGAATGAGAAATGCCAGTAGATCCTTACCCATATGATGAATTTCTTTCTTAAAAGCAGTCCTATTAAATTTAAGTGATTAAATCAAATCTTTTTCTTTCCACAAAGCTTAATATTTGGTAACGATGTTTAGACTTCTCAGGGAGAGCATTTTCTTTTGTACCAGAGCGTATTTAGTGGACTCTAAGTGATATGTCAGTGGGTGTTACTGCTTGGACTACAGCGAAGCAGGGCACAGTGGTGTTCAACCCCCTGGCGTGTGATTTATTACTGCATAGCAGAGAGCACACTGAATGACATTTCTATTTTCTATTCATGTCCTGCTTTCCCAGCAATGAATCAAAATAATGATAATGGTTAATATTTGTTAGATCTTATTATGGGCCAGCATTCTAAGCCATTTAAATGTATTGACCCATTTAATTCATACCATGACCATAAATATCATTATTATAATCTCATTTTATAGATAAATAAACTAAACTCCCACAAGTCAGGAGCGCCCTACTTTACACCCTCAGTAGGAAGCAGAGGCAGACGGCATGGTAAGTTCCTTCTCAGAATGGATAGTAACTTAAAGGCGCTGCTACCGGGTTGTGTTAACAGACATTTCTGACAGACTATTAAATAAAATTAGGACACTTCACTAGTTACTTCCTGTCACTGACATAGACATGCAGATTTGGTGTCATTTTTCTCATTATGAAGTTTCTCAAACAAACATATCTTTAGAAATAAAATTTTTACTTTCCTGTTTTATTTATCTTGTTAAGATTCATTTCCCTAAAATTGCCTGGGTGACAAATATTTGATTGTATGTACCTGCACTCATTGCTGTGAGGGATCAATGGCAGAATAGATTGCGGATAAAAACACGACATTTGGGGGGCATACGATTTCAACTAATTCAAGATGTCTCTGTTTTTAGAGTCACAATTTTTTTAACTTACATATACATTTATTTCAAATAGATGATGCAAATCATTTTTTTTTTTTTTTTTTGGTACTTCTTTTTCACTAGTTCTGAGTCAGAGGATAACCGGTTAAACTTCTTGTAAACACCATTTTCATGATACTAAACCACGGGCACTCCTTCTGTACGTTTCTGTTTGTGTGTTCTGTACCCACTTGCCTTACCATTAGAACAAAGTAACTGTTGATATGCTGATAATTTTGTAGGTTCAAGTTGTAAGTCTTCCCGTCCCCCAATTTATAGATACATAATCAAAATAAAAAAAAAGAAGTGTATAGTAAGGGCAAAATAAGAGAGATAAACCTTCAGTGGGACAAGAGTTCAGAGGAAGAAGAGGTTGGTCAGCCAAAGAAGAGTTACAGAGGTGCTGACTTGAGCAGGGCCACGGAGCATTGGGGACAAGGTACACAGGGCAGGAGGACATTCTGGACAAAGGGCAGAGTGAAAGCAGGGGGCGAAGGTAGGAGCTCAGCCTGAAGACCCTTCAAAGGCTGCAGTTGCGAGCGTGCAATGTATTTTAGGGAAGAAGTGACTTGAGGTGCATGGGCTGGAAGGCCTCTTCACAGAACAGTGTTTTAAGATGAATGTGACAGCACCAGAGCTGTGTTCCTACGCCCACTATTCATCTTTCATGCTTGACCCTCCCTGTTTGCCGTTCTCTATCACAGTTAAGTTTTACAAATAGGAAAAGCAAGTTCCAAAGAGATTATGAAACTTGCCCTTTCAGATAGCTAGTTAATGGGCATCATGATACACAAGCTCATATTCCAGCCCACTTGGAAAAACAAATTGTTGATTTTAATCTCTGTTATTACTGTGAAAAGAAAAACTGTACAATGGTGCTTTCTTTAATGCATTCCATACTACTTCTAGACCAGCTGCAGGTGAATTTTAATTCTTTAATGACATTTTGGGGGGAAAACCCCTCAAAAGTATAAGAAGAAATAACGAGTTTTGAGTGAAACATTTTTCTCTCCTCCAATTGAAATTAAAAACTGCTGTAGCAGTGAAGCCCCCTAAGTTGAGTGCGGCCTGTGTACGACTGGATGTGGCTGCTCTTCAGTGAGCGGAGAGAGACTGTACCTGTCATAATCCATGACCGCAATGGAGAGGCTGACTTGGTCCACGTTCTCTGGAGGGATGTCAAAAATGATAGCCTCATTGTACACAGGATTTAGAGTGTTTTTCTTTGTAGTTGTTTTCCTCTTTTTTAATCTTCGGCCCTCACACATCAGAGACACTTTGACATAAGGATCTAGGAGTTAGAAGGCAGCTTTGTTAAAATGACGGTTGTAGCAAAAGTGTAGATAAAACGTGTTAATTTTTATTAAATAAGGAAAGTGGTTATTCTAGCTGTTAGTAATAGCTTTAAATGCAAATGACTTATTTTGGGGGAAAATGATTCTCTAAGACTTCTTAGAATTTAAATGTAAGCAATTTCTCTTAGGTAAATGAAAAAGGATTCACTTGATTTCACTGTTTTTAAAACAAAGGAGAAAAATCCTGTATTTTATCAACATCCAGTCCAGAACTGTAATGCATCTTTTAGCCACAATATTTGAGGGCACATTTCAATGGAAGTGATTTATAGGGAACATAAGTCTAGCATGTAAGAATAATTGCAACAGGGTCACTGTCCTTCTGAATGACATGGAAGAAAAAGATGTGTGAAAGGGTTAGCAACATTGTGTCTAGACTCAGGTAAGCATCATGACCATGAGCTGAAATTAGAAAGCAAACACTAAATTAAACTGGAAATTTTCTTTGGTTGCTGGAAAACATACTAAATTTAGAGCAGGATTTTTATCATTGTGTTGATGCTTGATAAAGAGTTCAGATTGATGAAATGATACCTACAAAGAATTTATTGTGTACACAGAAGCATGTGTTTAAAAATGGGCAATACTTGGTTTAATGTTAGTCACAAAAAAGGCTCCCCACGTGACATTGTCTACATGATGTCGATTACAAGATAAAAATTTAGTTGAACTATTTTTTTATGTGTCAAAGGATCAGATAATTGTTAACAAATTCTGCTTTAGATGACTTGATTCCTATACTCTCACCCCTACCATCTTAAAAAAAATAAAACTGTTAGAGTGTTATAGAAAATTATATAAGATTATGCAGTATCTCTAACAAGCCTTATTTTGTGTCCTTTTTCTTCAAAGCAGGCATGGCTTTGGGAGAGAGTGTTGACATTGGGCTGAGTGAGGTAGATCATTAAAACAGAGTCTTTATGTTTCGTTTGGTTTGGTTTTTGTTTTTATTTTTTTTTATTCTGGCCATCCCCCAATTCTAACATCACCATCCCCCTTTTCCTCTATTTTCATAGTAATAAATTTTATTTCCTTAGCATAAACCCTAAGTCACGGCAGTTGAGCAGTTGAATCCTTCTTAAATGCTAAAAAAAGTTTCTGTTTATTTCGAAAGCATTTCCATCAAGGAATAAAAAGGTATATTCTGGCTGGAAATAGAGTATGTAGAGGATATCAAGGCAACAGAGCAATGTTAGTGTCTGTTTCCTACTCGTTTTTAAACTTTTTATCATAGTAATAGGAAGTATGTTCTAAGGAAGAAGCTCGCTTCTGTGAGGCACTTTTGTGCTTATCCTCTGGTTTCTCTTCGGATCACGTAAATCTTTCACCTTTGACTTTTGTGCTTGGCCTGCAGCCCTAACCCTTCTCATCAATAATGGAAACGAGGCAGGGATTATCCTCTGCTTCTCCCATCACATCTCTCACTACATTCTTCTGCTTATGAGAAGGAAATTGACCAGCCCCTTGATCCACAAGCTTGTTGCCAGGATTAATGAGGTGCTGCTCAGAAACCATGTGCTCCTCTGATGAAAAGCTTTGCATAAATAAAAAGTAATTTTGCACTTAATCGCAACTTTGATGCTGTTTGCTTGTCTCAAATCTGATGTCTTTTCATACTTGGTAAGAAAGAGTAGAACACACAGTAATTTTCAGAGTAGACTGTTTGTCTCAAGTTCTTCAACATTTATTAACCCAAGACTTTTTTTTTTTTTTTTTTTTTTGCAGTTTTTGGCTGGGGCTGGATTGGAACCTGCCACCTCCAGCATATGGGGGCCCAGTGCCCTACTCCTTTGAGCCACAGGTGCAGCCCAAGACTTTTTTTTTTTTTTTAAACCAAAATTAATGTAGAATTTACTTGCTGTTGGTGTGTCTACCTTTATATACTATGTGCTGTGAACTTTAAAAAATGAACATCATGACATAGTTCAAAAATCAAGATGATAGCCATACAATAAGTTCCCTCTTGTCTATTTGTCTCCAGCCGTTTTTACCCATTAGTTTTTATGTATCACTCCAGTAATTTCCTTATGCAAATATTTGGCACTATGAATATATGTTCTAAAATTCCCCATTCTTACATGGAAGAGTGTATAACATGCATGTTTATTTTTGCACTTCCTTTTAAAATCACTTTTATATTCAATAGCCATGTGTAATTTTAGACACATGAAATATTTTATTGGAGAATGTGTCCTTGACTTTCTGGCCAACTGTACACGTACCTGATGAACCAGTAACATCCATCGCCTTCAGATTTCTGCATTTGATAACTGTCAATGTCATACGCCCAGCCGTTGGCAAATAACAAAGGGAAAACATGATTTCGCCCAGGTCTATACTTTCCTAGGAAGGCAATCAATAATATGAGCAATTTCAACACCAAATAGTGAAAACACAATATACTGGAAGATGCTGAATGGAAAAATCACTTCAATAGAACAGTGAATTTTTCCAATGATGCTGAATGTCATTTAAATTGTTTTATTGAAGCTACAGATAACATTGCAAGAAAGCTGTTCTGAACGCAGTAAGGAAAAGGAGTGTCACAGCTGCTTATTCTCTCGCAAGAATCTCAAACTTAACACAGTCAGAATTAGACCCTGGATTCCACCCATTCCCCATCGTCTTCCTCATTTCCCTAAATCAATTCCTCTATCAGTGTTTCCACAATCAGCAAATGGCATCCCAGTTCACCAAGAGGCTGAAGCCAAAAACCTAGGAGTCACTTTTATTTTTTTTCTCTCATCTATGTCCAACTCATGGGCAAGTCTCAACAAGTCTGTCTATAAAATGTATCTGGAATCAGTGACTTTTGTTTCATTTCTACTGAAAGCCACCATCACCTCTTGCCAGAATTACTTCACTAGACTCGAAAACTGATTTCTTCTGGAAGTTAGTCTTTACCCAGCAGTTGAAGTGATCATTATGAAATGCAAATCAAATTATATCAATCTCCTGCTGAAAATTAAGGTTTCACAACTATGTTGGGATAAAAGTCAAACTCTGGGATAAGAGTGGAGTAACTATAAGTCCTGGTGTTCCAGAAATTATTGTTAAAATAATTTTATACTTAAAATTCCTGGTTTATATCTGTTGTCTGGTGTCATTATTAAGAATACCTGTTTCTACATTTAAATATGTTTTAACTTAAATGTGAACAATGTAGTAGAAGGTCCTCTACATAAGGCCCAAGGTCATCTGGGTCCTCCCCTTCTGTCTCATTTTGTCATTAGCCTGTCCTCCACAGCTCTAAGGCTGACACAACACCCACCCTCTGCTTTTTTTCTTATTCACATGAAATTTGTTCTACTTTGGGGGCGTTGTGCACTCTTCTCCCTTGACTGGAACCTTTTTCTGTTATATCTTCCTGGTTGACTTCTCACAACCCAGGACTCAGCTCAAACAGCATCTCTTCAGTGAGGCCCCCCCATTGTGTCCCTCACTCTAAGGAGGCACCCCCTTCCTAATCCTACACCCAACTCACCCCCAGATCCTTCACAGTATTTTCAGAGCACCTATTATTGTCTGATATTATCTTTTAAATTCATTTCTCCTGTTTCCCTGACTCCCCTACGTAACCCCCAGGACAGCAGAGTTCTTGGTTGTCTTCATTTCTACATCCCACTGAAGGGCTTGCTGGACAGCTGGTTGTCGGTACACAGGTTTGGAAAAAACAAACTATTTAACTAATCTGGATAAAACCCTACCTGTTTTGTTTCATTTATACAGCAGAACTATCTGTCATACCTGAGCTAGATTTATATACTGAGTTTGACTGTGCAGATGGCAGGAAAATGAAAATGAATATGGAAAATGGACAATTTCGAATGCCTGTCAAAGAGTTGTTGCTCTTAATTATTAAACTCTACTACTCCTAGACCACAAATAAAGAAATGAGAATTGCATCATTAGAGTTGGAGCTGTAAGAGCAAGTCCAACACATATTAATAGTTCATCAGGAAGAATCTTAAAGAACCCAGTTCTGTGAACCAGCAACTCATTTCACCCAGGATTAAACATACCACAAATTCCATTCTCAAACTCACTAATTAATCTGGCTGAACAGTCACAGCAGTAGGAAGAAGTTCATTTTTTCTTCAACATCTAACAATTATTGAGCCTTATTTGCTAGATGCAGTGGGGGGGTGCTGTGGATACCAAGATGAACATGGCATGGTTTTGCCTTTGAAGATCTCCGTGGAGAAGGGAGAGACTAGGCTATAAGGGGCAAAGAAAACAAGTCTGAATCCCATTTTTGTCATGATTCTCTCCTCGTTTGTCTTTTTATTTCTTTTTTCCAAATGTTTCTTTAAGTTCAGTGTCTGGGCTGAAATTTCCTGTCTAACAGCCATCTTCCTTTCCCTCATTGGATATTTCTCTTTTCAGTTACTGTTAATAAGTGGTGGCATATTTTGTTGCCAACCAGGCAAATTAAGGGATCTCTCTATGAATGTACACTATGATACACAAGTTCCACCACAAAACTCAGTGGGTGTAGTGATGGAGAAGCCAGGAAAAAAACAGGAGATGTGATTTCAGGAACAAAATGCTTAAAAT
This sequence comes from Loris lydekkerianus, assembly GCA_963574355.1. NCBI lineage: Eukaryota > Metazoa > Chordata > Mammalia > Primates > Lorisidae > Loris > Loris lydekkerianus. The sequence continues at coordinate 31,927 of CAUYPK010033956.1, forward strand.
TCAACAGGAAATGCACCACAGGAAAACACAGACAGAATCATCTGAAGGTCTTAACAAATCAAATTTTCACATTTGACTAATAGGGTTTTACTTTTACATATTCAATAATCTGTGAAAGTGACTTTTTCTGCTTCTCTAGATAGATGCTTGCTGGATGGAACAAAGGAAGTTTACCACCTTGACCCCCATCTCTCAAAGACCTCTCAACTCAGTTGGAGCACACTTTCGACCATTTGTTACTTACCAGTATTTGATTAAATGGAAGTTAAACTGAAGAGGTGAGCAAAGCACTAGCCCCCATAAGCAGTATAGAGTGTCATGGAAGGGCCCCTTGGGGAGCTCTGGTTCCAAGCTGGTTAGCTTCATGCCTACTGCGGTGGTGAGACCGCTATTTAAATATTCAAACTCCATGCAGTGAAGAGTTTTAAGGAAACTAAATGAACTGAGTGGTAAAAATTAACATAGGGTATGCATGTGTAGTAACTACATAAAACTTAAAGTCTTCATTAGCCTCAATTTCTCTTTCAGGAAATATGAATGTGAAAGAACAAATGGCCTATACACTGCAAAGGGCAGAGTTCTCTTTGAAGAATTCCCCTTGGCTGTCCAGTGACCGTAGTGATGTTCAGCAATGAGGTATGTAGCACATTTTTTAGGACGAGTTTGCAAACTTAATTGTCAGACCTTGTATGCCTGCAGCTCTCATGGCCATTCCAGAAAAAAGAGTTCCGAAATTGCTCTAAAGGGTGGACTAGATGCTGGTGTTGATGTAACGTTTCCCAAAGGGAGGACATGGAAGGTGACTGTGGTGGTATTTAACAATGAGGTAGGCAGCAATTTTTCTAGGATGAGTTCCAAACTTGTATAATTATACACTAAAGTTCTTTTATGTAAGAAGTCGACATCCTTCTTATTCAACACTCCTTTACACAAAATTTTAGCAAAAAAATTTTAGTTGGTATATCAATCTGTGGCAGGTCAAAACTCACATCAAAGGTAGAGATGAGGAAATTAATAGCAGTAAGTCTAATAAAAGCTGCCATGAAGAATAGCTACAAAGACACAAAATAGATAAAAAAGAGACAAATTCTCTGAAAAGAATAGAAATCTTAAATCAATTGTATGTAGTATTAAGGGGTACTCACCTTAATAATGCCTCAGCAACTTCACACTGTATTACTAACTTGAATAGTAATTAATAATGACAATGATGACCTGGAGCCACCAAGATAAGGAAATACATCTTATAGTTCTATTTGAGAAAGTAGATAAGTGTACATTATTTTTCAAGTTTTATCCAAAACGTTTAAAGTGGGAATTTTTGCTTAACATGAGGAAGGCTTTGAATTTATAAAAATTTTATTTGTGTGTAATCCCATTTTCTAAAATTTTATATAAACATGAATTTTCCATATTAACCTTTGAAAATGTTTGTGTTGGGGAGGCAAATAAGCATTTAAAAGCCTATCATAAAGTCTGGGACATAGTGTTCCCTAAAATTCCTTTCAGCTGAGGGAAGACCTTTATTCCATTCTCATCCACACTAATTTATTGGGTTGAACACTCACAGTGGCAATCCTCTGAGTCTCTGTTTGGAAATGGACTTATGAGAAAAAGGTAAGTCTGGGGCTGTGGGTATACATTTTATTTCCTCATCCTGGCTCTACCCAAACAGAGCTGGGTAGATAAAGGCAATTTTCTGATGATTGGCCATAGTCAACCTCACAAAGTCACAGTTGTAAAGTTTTTTCCACACACTCTTTCTCCAAAGTAATAACAGAATTCACTGGAAGAATAAATTTGTATGCAAATATTTGCCTTGCACATCCTATTTTTGGACTAATTTAACTAAGAGTAAAATCAAGCTGTAGCATGTGAGTGTAAGAGAGCGAGAGGAGATAAATTAAAGGCTCTGTGTCTGGAGGGTTTAAGAACCAAGGGGCACCTTCTTGGCGGAATAGTATTATTACATTAAAAATTAAGGTGGTGAGATTTCACAGGGACGAAGAGGAGTAATGTTATATGTGAGTACTATGATAAATACTCAGAAATAAGAATGGGTAGTTTGTGTTGAGAAATATGGAGCTTGGTGACATGTTAGAGGAGTTTTACATTTGATGTGACTATTTTGATGGCTTCATGGACAAAAGGAGTCCAAAGGTGTTGGTGACATGAAAGAGTGGGAGCTTGCCAGAGTGGAAAGGGTATAGGTTCTTGAGTCTAAAAACACAGGGTTAAAATCCTAAATCTTCCATGTTCTAGTTCCTAAGAACATGGCAAAGATGCCTGACCTCCCTCAGCTTGAATTTAATAGCAAGTAAAATGGGTATAATCACATCTACCTTGTGAAGTAAGTGTCAAGCGTGTACGTTGCCTGGTATAAACAGTCAAAAATTAATAATGACATCAATGAAATTAATATTTGAAAAGTGTTTCTTTATCTTGAGTAGGCTAGATTAGGATAAGAAAGACAGAAGAGAGAGGCCATTGAAATAAAATACTCATGGGAAGGTATTGGTTGAAGAAAGGTTTGAATTCAGTGATATATTGGGATGTAAGAATCATTAAGACTTATGAAAAAAATTAAACAAACAATTGGTTGCTATGGTGACAGCAGCGCTACATCCACTTAGCATCCTAAACATAGTCTGACTTCCACGTTTCCTTGGTGGTAAGAAAACAGATGGTTTCTTCACTTTGTTAAAAGCAAGATGCATTACTTGATCAAATGAGCATCTGAATCAAGTTGCCAATCCTTCATCAACCTGCCCACAATAGGAAGCTGCAGTGAAATGCAGATCCAGAGGGGGGTCTACTGGGTGCATAGTACTGTAAAATTTTTATTCCTCCTGACCCACACCTCTCATTCACCTGAGAAAATCATGGAATTTAACCTTGAGCACTCTGCTTAAGCTCACTTAACTTTAGTTCCCTTGGTAGGAGAGTGTTCAAGAGATGAGCTCATTTATTTTCCAGCTCTAAAATTTTGTAATTTTAAGCACTGGTGAAAAAAATGAGGGCTTAGCAAATAGCATGTTGAAGAATGTCTGGTCAGGCCCTTTCAGACTTTGTTTCCTACAGCACTAGGAGATCCTCATTGAAAGGACAGAAGAGCATCAGTTGGTGCTAACTGCTCAATTTCAAGGTCAAGAATAAGGGATCACAATAAAATCTATCATATAAATTTCCAGACAATGTGCTAGATGAGGAAGGAACCACAGTACTTCTTCCCTCAACAGAGAGTGTCAGGGCTGATCTAATTGAGGATCTGTGAGGAAGAAACCATATAGCATAATAGCTGTCATTTATATTATCTCCTGGCCCTGCTGAAATTCTCAAGGGACACTGGTATTAGCTGGACACACAGGGCTTACAATATGTGTATAAAGTCTGGACTTGGAGACATGTGGCCCCTAAAAATCTGGTCCTTCCATTTTTTTCTACCTCTTATTTTTCAAATTTGAAATTATGGTAAATCCAAAACTCAGCACTCTGCCTATATCAAATGCTTTGTCAGTCTCTAGACATTCATTCATTCATTAGTATGTTCCTATTTATTAAGTGCACCCGGAATGCCAGTGCCCGGTACTTTTCTGGTCATTGGGGGCATAACGATGACAACAGAAAATTTTTCTTCCCCTAGGGTTTATATGAGATTTTGGAAAAGTTACTTAACCCTGATGAACATCACACAATTAGTGAGGGATCAAGCTGAAATGATAACATAGGTCTGCTTAATTTCAAAGTATATAATTTAGTATTATAAGTGCTTTTTAGAGGGATTCTTGGGTTTTGATTATAGGAATAGTAGTAAAACATACCTGCTTCTTCCTGTGAGAATCTAAGAGGGCCTCAGAGGTGGATGGCAATTAATCTGAACCTTGAGGACTGAGGAAAGGCAAAGGTTTAACACAGAGGGCTGTGAGGTGAGGCTTGGGGCGTCCAGTACTGACCACAAGATCAAACAGAAAGCACCGGCTCTATCAATGCCAGAGTATGATATGAATGACAATACAGTGGACTTATTCTAAATGGCCCTCCTTGGGAATACTTAATGAGGTCACCTCTGATTTTCCCTGCAGGATAATATCCATTTTCATGGTTAATAACAATTACCTGGTGGGGTTGCTGTTATATTTAGAAGGGATAATATACAAAGATAATTAATGTCACAGGCCAGTGTGCAGCCTGACACATAATAGATGCTCAAAATAAATACTCTTTTTTCCCCCCTTTTTTGATGACTGGCATGAGGTTGATACTCAATAAAAAGCTTACTTGAGTTGCAGCACAGACATCTCCTGTTTGAAGGAGTGGAGACTGCCCCCAGGGAACAAGTTTTTCAGTATGTTGTGTTCTTTGTGAGTGACTCTCCCCCCATCAAAATTGTGCAAGGGCTTGTCCATATATGATGGCCTTGAGAAAGTGATAAACTAATGGTCATAACAGTTTTGAGTCATTTAAAGATAGATGTAAGATTTTTGGAGGCAAAGTTAGAGGACACTTATCTATCAGCTTTATTGAACCTTACTTCTTGATAGATTGCTAGACTCATGTGATCTGGGATTATGTTTGCTATAATTCTATTGCACATTAAAATTTCAGAATCAAATATATTCCTAAAGTCTATAGACTGCTTTTTATCTTTGCACATCCGACCGTTTGCCCCAACCAGCTAGAACACGCAGCCTAGTGACTCGATGGCAAATGGGAAAGCTGTTTGATAGAGTATAATTAGGAAATGTAATTAATATTACAATCATCCTTCAGTTAACTAACCCACTTCCCCTCTTTTCTTTCAAAGAACTACAATTTTCATGCATCACTTCCTCCTGGCCCTTCCTCCTTCTCCTAGAGATTGATTAAACAGAATTTCATTGTATTGCTGAGGGACAGGAAAAGGAGGACTTTGTCAGAAAATGTAGTGAGATTCCTGGATTTTTATATGATATTTTCAGTGTTGATTCTTTCCTACTAGATCTCCACTAGAAGACAAAGAAAATGCTCACGAGATGCCCTTAGCAGGACCTCCTGGTATTTCTGCACTCTGGAAGGAATGCATTTTGTATTGAGCATGTAATTAACATGTATTAAACACCGGGCTTGGCCATGGCACAAAGTCCAGGTGGAGCTAGGCTGAAGCCAGGGTAGAGAACATGGCAGCATTAGAGACTGGATATTCCAAACACACTGTGCTAAGTGGTTAATGGTAACAACCCAGAGCTGCTATTGCCAGAGATATGGTTTAAGAGTGTCCATGTTTCTGCTCAATGGGAGATCCATTTTCAGTTGCTATTCAAGAGTGAAGTAACTGTCTGCCAAAGTAGTTTCACACTTATACTATCCAACACAGCCACGGACTTAACTACCAAGACCCATGAGGCATTCAGGTTACAGAGACAGAGCTGAGGTCTTAAAACCATCTTTCCTTGATTTAAAACTCAAGTCTCATAACTATCTGTGAAATAGGAATACTGAAGCAAAGAGGGAATTGCCCAACATAGACATGGGGATGAGAGCAACTTGGGACACAAAAAGAGGATATAAATTTGATAACTCTTCATCATACTGGTTAAGAGATACCATGAAACTTCATGGTGAAAGAAAGCTAGAGACTAATTTTCAAGACTTAATTATCATTTACAGATGGGTACATAGAAACGTGTGCAATAAACGAGATACAACTCTCTTTTGGGTGTTCGAGGCTTGCAAATACCTTTACAAAACTCATAGCTAATTAAAGCACTGCCTCTAAGTATTGCTGTACATAGACATTAAGACTGGATGAACTTACCTTCACTATTTTAGAGTTTATCTTAAATTGCTTTTATGGTTCTACTCTTATCCCTCTTAGTTTATCCTCCACTAGCCAGAGAGCTTATTGATTTTAAATGTCAGCATGGTTCACTTTTAAACAAAAAGCATCAATGGCCCCACTTATTACTCAGAGTAAAATCCAAAGCTCTTTCTATGTCCTGAAGGCTCTAGATGACCTGATACCCAGCTATCTCCCAGGATTCTCATTGAAGAGTCCTAATCTGAGCACCCTACCTAGGGCAGCCCTGCCCCACTGCTATTTCCTACCTCTTACCATGCTTCCTGGTTTATATTATAGCATGTGCTTTCACTTTACATATTGTATATTTCCTTCATTATTATCTGATTCCCTTTTCTAGAAACTAGGCCTTATAGAACAGGGACATTTTATGTCCTAACATACCCAGTAGAGTGTCTGGTAAACAGGAAATGTAAATAAAAGTTTGCTGAGCCAATGGATATAAAATCTTTGCTCCTCTCTATATGAGTGGATTATAAATGAGAACATTGGCCATCCAATTAGTATGATAACAGACTGGGCATAATTTTCTACAAGCAGACATCTAAGCTCTTCTGTACGCTGGTATTTGATAGATGCAAGTCTCCCTTTACTTACTATAGGGTGTAAGGTTATGATCAGAGTATTTAAACATGTAAAAGCACCCCAAAATGTGAATCAAATGGGTATTCAGTTAGTCAGGTCTCTGGTTTAGTGAATTAAATTTATAGGACTTAATGCAACATAAGCCACAGTATAGCCTTTTTCCCCCTCTCTCTTCTCTTTCCTTCCCCCACCTCCTCCCTCCTTCCTTCTCTTTCCTCTCCCCTTCCCAACCCCCATATTGTAATATTTTATTCTATTTCAAGATTTAAGAGAAGAATTAAGAAGATATCAGTATTTCTCATTCATTCAAAAATTACTATAGTACTATATTTAGGAAATCAAAATATTAGGATGAGAACTTTAGGACATGGAAGGAACTGGGATATTAGTTAATCAAGCAGATGATAAGAAGCTGTTTCCTTTGTCCAAGATGGAGATGGCTGACAGAAACCTCAAATTTCCTAAGTATTCAAAGTGACACAGAGACAAGGTGGCCAAACCAGGATTCCACTGAGAGGACACTCACTTTGATTCCTGCTTCTCCCTTTGGCTTTCCTCAATAAAAATCATACCTAAAATTTTAAAAGCTCATAAAACAAACTTCAGATGGTTTACATGGTCTGAGATTTCATAGCTAGCAGTCATATTGTATGACTTTAAAAAAAATTTCTAGAAATTATAAAATCAGATACCTGATTTATAGGAAACAGCTTAATACAGCCTGTTACAGAGGGGAAAGAGAATTCTGTAGAACTTTTACATTTAAAGAGCAACTAGATATTCTTTACACTATATAAGAGTATGTTAATCACTTATAATTAAACTGGTTAAATGCAAAGGAGAACTGAAACAACTTTAATTGAGCAGTGTCTTTAGAACCACACTGAATCCTGAAACTTGCAACAGATCCAGGTGTGTTGCTAGAACATCTGAAGACTAAAGCGCTTCTTTTTATTTCCCATAGCCTTCAAGCATTAAAAAATACCAAGACACAAATTAAAGTATACCCAGACACCCCAACATGAACTTTAACTACTTGCATCTAAGAAAGAAAAATTGCCTCAAAGTTTCCTGAAATAAAATTCCTCCAATTGTAAAGACAGTCATTGCTTAGTTCTCTATGCATTTCAATCACAGTTTTATAAGATAGATTTGATACAATTATAAATTTAAAGGTCATTAAGTATATTTTTATTGCAAGTATTATATTACAGATTTAATTAATTCAAACTATATTAGTAGTTAGAGATTTCAATTCTATAAACCAAAAGTTGAATTTCCACGTTTTATAAGAAAATTTAATTCTTTTATTTTTAGTATATTTTAAGCCTGGTAGAACTCTAACATAATCCAGGGCAAACAATGAAGCTAAGAGTTAAAGATTTAAAATATAGTGCTGGCTGTTCTACTAAACAGCTTTGTGAATTAAAAAAAAAAGTTTTAATAACACTGAGTTTCAGCTTTCTAAACTATAAAATAAAAGGATTAAACTTGAACCTGCTACCAGTTCTAAAATAATGATCATGTGATCTAGACATAAGACTTCTCAAAATCTAGCCCAGAACGTACCCCCATTAACTTCTAAGGTGATGTGAAAAGACTTCTGTCCTAGACAAGATCACACATCTTGTGTACTTTACTGCAATCTTAGATCATTATTTAAAACATTGGTTTTATTTATATACAATCCTTCCAACATTAGTGTTTTATTTTTCCGCCTAAAAGCACCTAAAATTGGTGTAGTAAGGAATGCAGGAAGCACATAAATTTATAATAGAGATGATGTAATGAAATGTAACAGATCAGGGGACAGAAATAAAATTCTGCTTTATAAATTTGTATAAGTAATGGTCACAAAGATCACTTTTTTAAAAAGGTGAATTTTCATTTAGTATAGTCTACTTGAAAAGCAGGAACATCTACAGCATTTTGTAAATAGTATGTCTATATTGAATTTTTAAATAACTAAGAAACTGGGAACATAATAATGTTTTGGAATCTATAAAACGAACATAAATAGAGAGTTATTTTTCCAGACTATTCTAAATAAATGATGTATTGTCCCCATCTGAAATCTTGATTTTAAGAGGCAAAACTTTTGACTCTTTTTTTTAATTATTAAATCATAGCTGTGCACATTAATGCAATCATGGGGGTACAATGTGCTGGTTTTATATACAATTTGAAACCAGTTAACCAGTTTGTTTTCATCAAACTGGTTAATATAGCCTTCACGGCATTTCCTTAGTTATTGTGTTAAGACATTTATATTCCACATTTACTAAGTTTCATATGTACCCTCGTAAGATGCACCGCAGGTGTAATCCCACCAATCACCCTCCCTCCGCCCATCCTCCCTCCTCTCCCTTCCCTCACCCCCTTCCCCATATTCTTAGGTTATAACTGGGTTATAGCTTTCATATGAAAGCCATAAATTAGTTTCATAGTAGAGCTGAGAACGTTGGATACTTTTTCTTCCATTCTTGAGATACTTTACTAAGAAGGATATGTTCCAGCTCCATCCATGTAAACATGAAAGAGGTAAAGTCTCCATCTTTCTTTAAGGCTGCATAATATTCCATGGTGTACATATACCATAGTTTATTAATCCATTTGTGGATCGATGGGCACTTGGGCTTTTCCCATGACTTAGCAATTATGAATTGGGCTGCAATAAACATTATGGTACAAATATCTTTCTTATAATGTGATTTTTGGTTTTCTGGGTATATACCTAGTAGATGAATTATAGAATTGACTGGCAGATCTATTTTTAGATCTCTAAGTGTTCTTCAAACGTTTTTCTAAAAGGAATGTATTACTTTGCATTCCCACCAGCAGTGTAGAAGTGTTCCCTATTCTCCATATCCAAAAACTCTGGTAATATGAATAACCAGAATAGATCAACCCTCCCCCCCCCCCAAGGAAAGATATGGCAGATGTAACTGAAGATCCCATTCATAAACAGCTGGCTGAGATGTCAGAAATCGAATTCAGAATTTGGATTGCAAACAAGATTAATAGAATGGAGGAAAATTTGGAATTAGAAATTTGAGGAGCAATTCAAAAGTTGTCTCAAGAATTTAACGAATTTAAAGACAAAACCACCAAAGAGTTTGATGCACTGAAGCAAGAATTTGCAGCCCTCAAACATCTGAAAAAATACAGTAGAATCCCTTAGTAACAGAGTAGAACAAGCAGAAGAAGGATTTCTAACATTGAGGTCAAAGCTTTTGAACGCTTCCAAACTCTCAAAGAGGAAGAGAAAGGGAGACCAAAAATGGATCATTCTCTCAGATAGCTCTGGGATAATTTGAAGAAGGCTAATATCCACCTCACTGGAATCCCTGAAAGTGATGAAGTGGCTTTGCAAGGCACAGAGGCCCTTCTCCAAGAAATTATGACAGAGAATTTTTCAGACATGCCAAGAGATTCTGAAATTCAGATAGCAGACAGTTTCAGAACCCCAGCACGACTCAATCCGAATAAGACATCCCCCAGGCATATCACAATTAACTTCACTAAAGTTAATATGAAGGAGAAAATTCTGAAAGTAGCCAGACTGTAAGAAATCCATTACCTACAAAGGGAAGAGTATTAGATGACTGCAGATCTCTCTTCTGAAACTTTTCAAGCCAGAAGAGGGTGGTCATCAACTTTTAATCTCCTAAAACAGAAGAACTTTGAACTCCAGATCCTGTATCCAGCTAAACTGATGGAGAAATCAAATACTTTAATGACATTTATTTCATAAATGAAATAAATTTCATTTATGAT